>JBCAUA010033785.1:0-12213 GCA_038406235.1 Peronia verruculata | reverse complement strand
ACACACACACACACACACACACACACGCACACACACACACACACACACACGAATTCAGTTTTCTTAAAACGTGAATCTGATAACTTTGCACTCTTTGAATTTCCGTATCACAGCTATATACCACACTGAGCTATAAAGAGTTAAGCTTAAAAATGTGTTCTTCATTTATCGTGCACGTGAGAGATGCCCCAGTGTGAGTCACATATGTGCGCAGACAGACACAGTTTGACAGATGAACACAGCGGGCAGATGAGCCAGAACTCCTTGTGGTAAAATAAAAAAGAAATTATTGATAATAGCCGTCTTTGATTTCACCTGCAAGAAGAGATCTCTTCCTTGATACTTTATTTCTTGATTCTTCCTTTTTTTTTTCAAGCATGAAAATTAACCATCATTGCAGTCCATCATCATGGCAATTATTCTTTCAAGCAATAGGCAGTTGTGAGGGCTCTCTCGCTCTCTCTTTTTCTCTCTTTGTCGGCTACACTGTGTGTATGTGTGTATTTTTAATCTTCCCTTCTTCTGTTATTCTTTTGAGACTTTTTCAACTGCCCTTTTGATACCTTACCTGAATCTTCTTCACTTCCCCTGTTTTTCTTTTCTGTTCATGTGCTACATTTTTTTTTTAAAGTGTCATTATTACAAATTATATTATGATTGCTACGCGATAAATCTGAGATAATATTTACACTTTCTTGTTAGGAGACTAATTGTTTTATTGAGGCAATTTTAACTAAAGCACTGGGTCCTTTGTAGCATTTAGGTTTCCTTGTGAAATCTAATGTTTCTAATTGTCTATCCTGTCTATGATTGAAATGTTTGACAGATTCCCATGTCCATATTACTGCAGACTGTCATGTTTACATTAGCAGAGACATCTATGTTCTTATTAGCACATATAAGTTCTTATTTCTATAGGCATTTTTATATTTCCGCTGTACAAAGTTCTAAAAATATTGTTGGGTGCGCATTTTGTAGGTGAAAGTGAAATACGTTATAGCAATTCTTGACCTTGGTATAAAGCAAGAAATACTAGGAGTGTGAGAAGGAGAACATTAATTAAAGACTTAAACGATAAGAGCAAATTCAGTTTTAATGAGTAAAATTGTTTACTGTCAGCTATCACTTTCTTTTATAGTGTGACTTATACTTTTCTTCATTTTTATTCAATGGAAAACGGAGAAGTGAAAGAACATTATATCCCTAAGTTTCAACTTCAATCTCTCAAGACGTCATTGGGAAGGGAAAAAAAAATTGTACTGCACTTTGATTCCTTGATATTTCATATCAATTAATTTGCAGGTATATCCTACAGAGCTATGACAGTTTCCTGTCAAAAGAAAACAAAATTAAAATAAATAAATAAAAAATAAGTATTTGCAATAATCAGTGCGTTAAGTAAATCCAAATCGAACCTGTTTTTCATGTTCAATTAGGTCGGGTGAAGTTAATTTTTAGATGCAGTTGTATACACCGCTAATTAAGCTTTCTAATGAGATTTTGTCAACATCACCTTAAGCGGATCTGGCTTTTCCTTTCCATATTTCCAACCTTCATTCCTCTCTTATTGCCTTTTTCTCGATTTTTTGCCTCTCATTTTGCGTCGCGATTCCCACTATTGCCCGCTGTCAAACAGCTTTTCCCACATCCCTTGCAAAACCACATACAACTTGGAAAAGGAAAAGATATGTATATAGAGAGATAAAGAGCATGACAAAAAAAAAAAAAAAAAGTCGATCTCTCTCGCGATCTTCAATATCAGGAAGAAGACATCTCTAATTAGTATGCAGGTCTTGACGCCTCCCTGTCATCTATGTGTATATGTTCATTAATTCCGAAACAGTGTGACAAGTCATCTTGACATTTTCGTCCAGCTTTTTTTTTTTCTTCCTCAGTCGTCTTTCTCCCTTTCTCCATATTAATATTATTTTGGCTCGGTCCTTCGTGAACTCTTGATGCGTTTTCAACTCTACATGATTCATGCTATTTCAGTGGGCGGCCATTTTGACGGTATTTCAGCAACACAGACAAAAGCAATCACGCGGATGAAGTAGAAACAATAACGAAATATCTAGAAATTTTGGTATTTTTATGGAACTATCCAATGTTTTATGTTTGCTCTCCAATAAACTACAAATAAGAAGGCTAACAGATTACACACTGACAGATAAAGAACGTACGGTTCGATGGCCACATCAGAGAGCTCTCTGGCCACATGAACTGGCAAGCGTGGGGGTATTTTCTGAGTTGATGTGACACAGAATAGTGAAGAGGTCACCAATGGTACAGGCATGCGCTGGCTTATGTGATGTCATATTGCACTCTCTGGAAACAGGAAGGAAGCATGGACGAAGAAGAGGTAGAATATTCAGAAAAAGGGCAAGTAGTAGAAGTAGATCTAGTAGCAGTGGTAGTAGTAGTAGTAATTGTAGTTGCAGTTGTAGTGATAGTAGTAGTAGTAGTAGTAGTAGTAGCAGTAATAGTAGTGGTAGTGGTGGTGGTTGCAACAACAACAACAACAACAACAACAACAACAACAACAACAACAACAACAACAACAACAACAACAACAACGACAGTAGTCAAAGTGACCTGACTGTTTAGTTTTATCCTGAGGTTCTTCACACGGTTAATCGACTTGACATGCATTGCTTTAGTCAGTGACTCAAACCTCATTGAAGACAACACGAAGTGAATCTCAGCGCCCTGTCATCCAGCTTCAAATACTGGCACTAAGTTTGGAGATCTTTAACGGATTTTCCTCACATGCAAAGGAGAGGCCGAGCATAGCCGTTAACTACTCACCAGTCCGAAATCAAAAGAAACTATTGTGTATACCTTAGGCTACTGTTTCAAAGAGTGACGTGTCAGGTACCACATAGGTTGTAAACCTATGGGGCAGATCAGGTTCTTAAACTTTGGTTGAAAACCCACCTAGGAGAAGAAACACTTTAACCTCAAGGCTGCCGGGAGAGGGATGAGCTCCACCAGGTCCACTTGTTGAAGACATGCAGCGTGATGAATTGGCCCCCGGACTCTCTGTGGAGTCTACTGAAGAGCTAATTAACTCTCTCTACATGGTGATTCCAACATTACGCAGATGGGATCGCCGTGCCTATGTGGCTTGGCGTCTGCTTAATGGTGAAAGGTGAGGTTGTGGCCGGGATCGAGTAGCGGATCCTCCATCAGGGTATGGAAGGACACGAAGATTGAAAAACCCACATTCTTCTGTGACTCAACGGTCCCCTGGCTTCCTGTGGGTAGGAAGCCCGACGTCTAGCCTTCTCGGATAAGGGCGAATATTTTTCGGAGGTCCCGTGTGTACGTTACGCACGTTAAAGAACCTTTGGCAGTTGAAAATCGATAGAAGAGTAGACCTGAGTGCCGCTGTCCGGCCAAAATTTTCAAATTCCAAATTTCTACCCACAAAATTAATTCAGCAAAAATTGACAACTTCTAAAAGCCGAGATAATCCTATCTCTTAGGATTGAAAGGCTTAAGAAAAAACCAACCTAATAAAAGAGTTCTTTGCTTCACAGGTATAAAACGAGCTCAGGCACACAGAGAAGCAAGGACCAAAGAGGCAGGATTTAAAAAAATTAACCAATGTAGAACATCAGAGCTCTATGATAATGTCACTGTCAGATTTATGCCCAAATGCAGCTGGTGTCTAATGGTATTCATAAACAAGAGAGCAATCAAGATCAGAAAATGCCACAAACAAGACATGCCACTAGGATTATGTATTCAAGGCAATCTAATGGCATCAAATGACTTGTGCTAGAAAGTTTTTTTCAGCCATTTCTTCTTTAAGTGCTGAAAATGACATGAATGACATGTCATTATCCTAGAGCAGCGTTAATACACCTATGTTCTTGGAATCATTCATGGTTTATATGTATAACTGGATCCTAAACATGACGTACGTCATTATCCCAAAGCAGTGTTGATGCACCTATACTGGAATAGTGGAATCATTTACAATGTATATAGTTTACATGTATATCAACCATGCATTCCACACGTCATACTTTGACAGAAAAATCAGAAACTTTTCATTCTATGACTCTGATAATTTGTACATCATTGCTGACACATACCCAACTTACAATGCTGATGATACTATTTACAGGCAATGTTCACATATTGTCCAAACTGCACTGCCAGGTATACACATCTGATTTGCTTGAAGTACATACAGGTATTATATAATTCATGCAATGTTCTGTATAGCTGCCAACGGTATGATTCTAAAATTAGTTCTTGTAATTTTTGCCCCTTCATGAGATTTTATGATGAAGTTACAGAAAGATGAGCTGGTGAAATGTCTGCAAGACTGAGCACTGGACAAAAACATAAAAACAAATACCTATTCACACACCTTTTCACAAATACAAAAGGCGATCACAGTTATTGCCCTTGTCCAAATAATATCTGGGAAGTCTTGTACCTACTATGCTGAATTTCACTTGTGATGAAATGCTGGACATATTTGTTTAGTAATCATATTTACGAAAATCCATGCATCACCACCTCTTTTTTTTTTTTTCCATTTGGACTATTATTTACCTTACAGGTCTCAAACATATGAGAATAAAGGCTTTGCCACACTGAAGAACAGATGAATCACCAAAAGAAAATTCAGACAAATACATGTACTACTTTTCTTTACCAACAAACAAAAGTCTTATGCAGTCACCAAAAATTCCTTGCCGGTATTCTTCAAACAACATGTGAAACATAAAAATTTCTCTTACAAGCAGATACATCGAGAATTCCATGGTTTGACAGTGAGGCTCAATCTGAGTTGAGACTACGATAAGACAAAAAATATGTGACAGTTCTGTCGTAGAAAATAGGCATTGTTGGTAAGACATTTCACAGACATATAAATGTACATGTATATATATCCAACACTAATTTCTGGGATTTTATAAATGCAAGATGAAAATTTGATGGTAAAAGTATAAGAAACTCATTTTTTTTAACAAATCAAACTGATATATACATGTATGTAAAATACAGTCATCATGGCTGATTTGGCTGAATGTTCAAGCAATAAATTTTTACTCCTGACATTTACTGAGGGCACAGAAATTATCATGCTCTGATAGAATAAAACTGATCAAATTATCTTCAATCAAGAAATTAACGTTCACGTAATTCATTAATTGTCAGGACTGACATGAATTTTAGATGAATTTTCATTCTCAACTCCAAATTTAAAATATGTAGGTTTACAAAGGAAAAAAAATGCACCAATTATACCAAAGGAAAAATCAATTCAAATTCATTTGAATTGGAAATGCAAGAATACTGAGTGTAAAATTATAATTAATCAGCAAACAGTAAATATTTAAACTCAAACCAAAATCAACATGCCCCATCCAGAAAGAAAACTAAATAGCAATGAGATCATGACAGAAGATTATGATCCTCTGTCTACCGTCTATGTTATCACTGCCAACACTTTACTGAGATAATAAAATTTGGGGGGTTTTTTGTATCGTGAAGCATGTAATTTCACAATTTGACAAAAGATAAAATAAAAACTTCCTGAGAAGGATAAAACTGGGAATAACAATTTCAAAAGTGTTGAAAGTGATAATGTAAACAATGGATAAAGGGTCATGACCTTCAGTCACACTCTCGTATATATAAAAATCAACAACTGCAAAAACTACACTCATCAATAATAATTGGAAAAACACACATGTTCAGCACTTTCTCAAGATGACATGCAGCACTGAAATAGTTCATATTCAGCTAAGTAAAAACCTGGAAATCCCTGGCGGAATGTTTATACCCCTGCTAAAAAAAGAACACCCACTCTTGTTTTTTACCGTTCCACCACAAGATCGGAGAACAGTTATCACCAGTCCCAAGCATGTTTTATGTTTTTCTATGTCAATGATAGTTGATAGTGAACAGTTTGAAGTGTTTATACCCCCTACTAAAAATAGACGGGGATTTCTGGCCATTCGCTCAGTCAGAACAAATCTATTGCACAGCTCTACATAACATTAAATCTGCTACAATGTCTATGGATCTATAGCTTAAAATTACAAAAGCACAACAACATGATCTCATTATCAGTTACAAAAATTTCACAAAATTGTGGAGTTTATTTCATCAATATTTATAAAAGAAAAGAGAAAAAGGATTGGAAGGGGGAGGGAAAGGGAGAGAGATGACACTCTATACCATAGCATCTACCTTTATACATTTTTAATGCCAAAATGTACACAGCACTCTGCATGCTATAAAACAGGAGATGTCACTACATGCCATAAAAGATTGTACACAAAAATTAAATTAAATTGCAAGGCCCCAGTCCTCTTTCATGATATAAGATCAACTTTACTACAATACTGTCACTAAATACAACAAGTTAAAAAAAAAAGTGATCCTTTTCATTTGAAAGTTTATGTAAAATATTATTTCAATGAATGACAGAAAATTGTATGGCATGAAAGACTAGGCAAAGTCTTAAAATCTTTATATAATAATGCAAAAATGCTGTTGAAATTGAATTTTTCTAACTCTTCAAACATACAAAGATGGGTACATATTAATTATTATGTATGCAAAGACAGATATAATCAGCATTGCCTTTTTTTTTTTTACAGAGCTATGCCAGTATTGCAGTTATCAGTTTTCCAAGTTCGGACTAAAAGGAAAAATGAAAGTCCACATTCAGGAAATAAAAACTAAATCCCTCTCATGCAAAAAATCCAGGTAAAGTACTAGATATTTAACAAAATCATTAGATTTCATTCCAATGGGGAGCTGCTCACTTAATATTCTGCCTTGAATACTTCATGTAAAGTGTTAGTAGATTTGGCTACAGCAGAGAAACAGCCCATCTTTTGCAGGTACATAATCTTAGATGCAGGGGAATAAAAATGTTAAAAATTTTGAAAACCCTAGAATGAACAGTCTCAAGTCTGTTTTCTGAGAATTTAGTTCATGAAGTGAAATGGGTTATTTTTGTTTAATTTCTGAGAATATGCTATTCTAGTTACTCTAATTTTACATTTTATGATGTTTGGATACTTAATTTTGCCTTTCTAATCTCTCACTGTTTCCTTTTTTTCTTTTTTTTTTTTTCTTTGTTCATTTTGGCTTTTTCAACTCAGGCTTAAAATGTATGAAATGTGACTAAAGTGCTTTAACTTAAAATTGTTTGGTGGGCTTCAACAAAATTCCCTCTGCATCTTTAATATGCATATATTTTCTCAGAAAATCCTACATAAAATAATCTCCTGGCTTTAGAAACAAAATTAAAAAAAGGATTTTGATTTTCCTTGTGACAAATCGATATTTTCAGTTTAATAAGCAGCTTCAAGATGATGAATTTTACTTTTTTTCTCAGCCTTATGATATTCAATGCTAAATATGGTTATATATATGTCAACATATATGTCTCTCCACTATTACAAAGTGAGCCAATTCCCGTCTTACTTTCGATTTCAGAGATCTAGCTCAAAGATACACCTCATGATCCAAAAGCATAGTCCTACTCTCTCAATGTAAACTCCCGATCATAAATTCTATAATCATGTTCGACAAAAACAATATATCTTAATAAAATGCTAATAGACTTCCTCATCCATGAGTTTGGCAATCAACGTGCAATAAAAAATTGGTAAAATATGTGGCAAATGTGCACAATTTTCTGCTACTATTCACATCAAACAGCATCCATCAGATTCATCATCAAATGTATACAGGAGGGCCTGTAGCTGACTCACTACCTTCTCACTGTTCCCAAAAACTGGCTGTGTTACTAGCTCAATCAACGTCGAAATTAGCACTTCCAACTCATCTCTGACCATTCGCATCTGCACATTTTTCCGTTTCACTTTACTGCGACACACCCGCACCTTTTCACATAATGGTCTAGGTATGGGAATTTCAGTGCAGTTTTCTATTAAACTGAGAAAGAAACCAAGATCTTCGTGAAACTCTGCTGATTTGTAGTAAAGTCTATGAGCTCGAGGAATGAAGGTCCTTCCTACTTCATATGGATTTGTTGGCCAATGTGATGAGTTCAGCCTTGTCCATCTTATCTGAGGTATGTACGATGGTTCACACATTGTCAAAATTTCTTTTCTCCACCTGTGGATAAACACAAAAACTGGATATTATCATTGTCACAGGATACAAGAGAAAGCTAAAGCAATCACAAAATAAATTCATTGAAAACTAAAAATCAAATTAATGCATTTTGAAACAAATGGTGGCAGCTTGTTAACTTTCATCTCATTCTCTCTTCTTGAGATTCACATAATTAATAATGCAATTTGTCTCTCTACAGGATGGCACAGAAAAAAAGAGGAACAAAATAAAGACTCATATTTTTGAGAGAATTATTATTTTTTTTCTTTCTCAGGTAGATTGCAAAGCAGATATATAACTTTTATCTCATATCAAGATGGATTACTGTGAGTATTTTTCAGTAGAAGAGAGGACAAAGACTGTGGAACTGTATGTTGCAGCAAAAAATCCCTCACCGACACACTATCACACGCCTGATAATAAAAATATTGGAAGTGTGATTAACAATAATAAAAGCCATAAGTGGCATAAGGGCCTAACGTTTACAGTAAGGATGCCAGCTTGTGTTCAAGACGTCAGGATCAGTTGGAACAGTCATCTTGACAGTGATGAGGAATTTTCTATCCATGATATTTTCATCAAAATTGCCTCTAAACAAGAGTTGCTGACTTTGTTGCAAAATAAAGTTCCACAATCTTTGTCCTTTCTTCAATCTAAAAATGTTCACAGTAGTCCATCTTGGTATCAGAGAGAAGTAACACGTCTGCTCTGCAACTCGCCTAAAAAACAAAAAAATGTGAATTTCTCTTGAAAAAATGTCTTCACTTTTATCCTTCTTTATGTCCACCTCCCAGCAAATATAAAAGATCCAAATCTTTCTGTGTGCTCTGTTGAATAAACGATAAAAATGTAAGGCTTATAAAATAACCATTTCTAAGATTATTCTCCATTTTTACAATGCACAACTTCCTGTCCCCGATTGCAATACAATATAAATGTGTTTACAATACAGTGGTCTCCGCGTAGGAACTCTCTATCTAAGAACCCTGTCCACCTAAGAACCAACCTCTGCTGCAAAACAGAATTTTTCCTCTTTCTTTACCTCTCTAAGAGCCCCCCTCCCAAATAAAAAATCCACCTAGGAGCCTGATGTCGGGTCAAGACATGTGAGTATTTGGTGGAATTTCACATCCTATTGTCCACTTGAGAGAAACACATTGTGCTCAATGTGGAGGAAAGTGGGGACAGGATTGGAGGGAACAGGCAGACAAAGGAGCGGAAGTGATGGTTGGTGTATGACTGCATAATCAGGCCCAGTTGTTGACTAACCCGTAACCATTTCTTTGTTTGACAACACATAGGACAGCACTTGTGAACCCTAACCCTAAACCCTAACCCTAACCCTAAACCCTCTGTGGATAACGAGGAGTAAGTTTAACCTCATGGCTGATCAGTTGTTTCCCTACTTTGGTCGGTCTGCAAATACTTAAGTCACTCATGCGATTATTCATGGAGTAGCATATCATGCTTTACAGTATCATTAGGTGAAAACTCTCTTGACGTTTAAACTCTGGACAGTATCGATGTAATTATATGCTAAAAAAGATCAGGAATTGCTAGATCTAATTATAAATACACACACGGGAAAGAAGGATGTATTTCTTAGCATGAGTCTTTTACTAACGATAACAATCAACTTATCCTAGTAGTGAAGACAATCTGTGAGCAGGCGGGGTGCGTAACTTTTCGATCTACCTGAGAACCCCTCCGTCCAATGGCCCATCTCTTTTGTCTCCCAACTACCGGGTTCTTAGGCAAAGACTACTGTGCTTGTTTTTCAATTAATAAACTTTGCTTCGTTTTTGCAGACATTCCCTTCACTGCTTCCTTTTTTCCTCATGCCAGCCTGTTCTATTTGTTACTTTACCATGATTTTATACATAATGACTGTACATGTATTTCCTTATCACGGTCAATGAACTGATGCAACAGCTAACGACTAGGAGCTAATAAAAAAAAAATTTATACGATTAGTAAGTATTAGTAATCATAATAATGTAGCTTTGTATTTATTCTAAACAATAAAAAATCCTCGAGAGTAAATCACTAATGATATGAGATGCAAACATGATGAAATCAGGCTCTTGTCAAATTCTGAGCATATGAAGTTATTTGTGTATCACTGTGAAGACTATTCATGTCCCATTCTGTGTGTAAAAAAAACATTTTCTACCTAAAGTAGAAGTCAAGATATCAATTAGCGACGACAAGGATGACTTGTTGCTGCAGCTAAATTTAGTGAGAAAATATGGTCAATCACTTTTAACCCTTTTTAGACCATGCCACTAAATTACAATTTGGGGGCTTTTACTATGAAATTTATGCATTTTCAGATTGATAAAGATCAGAAGAGTTGTGTTAAGAAAAAAAAATTGTGCTGAAAATTCATTCACTGTTGAAAAACGTGGTTTCTCTGATTTCAATATGTTGTGTCTCATCGATAATTTCATGCAACTTTAAATCCTTGATGAAGATTTTACCTGCCAGGAATCCAGATAGATTGTAAAGGATTTTTCAGCAGTGATTCTCATGGAGTTATAAAGCCCTTCTTTGTACCTGTCTTGCACCCAGAGCAAATGAGTCGGAAGTCATTACATCTATTTTCCAACTCAGACACCAAATTATTCTGTTCATGTTAGAAAAGGTTGAATTTTTGTTTTCTGGAAAATAAATAAAACTAAAACACTTTGGTATCTCAGTCATAAAATAGGTGAAAGTGGCCATAACTTGAAATCTCCCTGATCGACTTCCAACTCATTTGCCCTGGGCGTGAGACATTTGCAAGTCAAAATAAGATAGAGTGACATCAAAGCCCGTTGAATAATTGTGTTCTGTGAATCTGTAGGCATGAGAGTGACTACCATGGCAACATCTTACCAAAAAAATATATTTATTATTTCTGAGTAGGCCTATAAGAGAGCAACTTTGCATACATGCAGAGATGAAAATAGATATAATCTAGATAGTGATGATCCCATTTAACTGCCACATGTATACTCGGCTACTTCGAATTATCTTTAAATTTAATTTCATTGTCCCAATTTATATTCTACCTGTCACATGTTGTACACCACTGTGCAGGATTCTCTATTGTCTGGCTGCATTTTTGATGACAGGCTGGCAATCCGCGCGTTACATTCTGCATTCGTTTGTGGACTTTCGAGATCTGTTGATGAGCACAGACTGCAATAGCTTTGGATGTTTCTCTGATGGCAAGAGTTGCACATAGCCAATTCCGCATTCGTGGCTCATTGACTTCTGTGCTGATTATTTGTTGTCTTGATGTTGGTTGTCCCATGTTGAGTTCACGATTGTCAGCAGCCTGTAAATAGGTAAAATAACGCGGAACTGGTCAACTTCAGACAAACCACAATTTGTTGATGATATAATGTTATGTAGATCTAGTCTAGATCGAGCGACTTGCTGCAGGAACAGACAATTTCACAGCCTTGCACACAAGAACTGTTGTCTGTTGACGGATACCAGCAAGCCTGTAATATAAGAATCTATTTCTATTGCCTAAACTGAATGTCCAATCTGCTAAGCTGCATATCAGTTTCGTGAGCAATGTTTTTTTATCGAGTTGTTAAACTTACCATGGCGTAGTTTATTGGTTCTCAGAAAGAAGAAGAGTTCCGCGGTGAAGATTCCACTCTGAGCGTTCGAAAGCCCAAGCGTTTTTTTTTTTTTTTGTAATTGTATGTAGCCTTTCAGTCAGGAGAATAGTATTATTTCGGCGTTAAGTGCATGTCTGATTTTATTTGGACAGATTTGGGGAGGAAGAAACTTTGAATTCGGAAATTTTGCCCTGACAGTGGCGTCCCTACACTGCCAAGTAACTTTGCGTAACTTACGCTATAGGCCTACAGGGACTCCAAAAACGACAGAAAGGCACGTTCAAAACGTAACGAAACCTCCGAGTTATATGGGCCTTATTCGCCCCTACCAAAAAGGTAGGACAAGAAACTGCTGAACCATAAAAAAAAAAAAGAAAGCAGGTTCAATCTTCCCATCCCTTTGTAAAGTTCAAACCCGCCGAGTTTTCACTGAGAGGCTGACGTCTAACCCTCAGCCGGGACGCCCCTCCCCCCC
>JBCAUA010033774.1:0-12213 GCA_038406235.1 Peronia verruculata | reverse complement strand
TATCCTGTGTACCACTTTCCATGTCGGCTGTGACTCTAACCCAACACCTGTTGTTGTCAAGAGACAGGTAAATGTCACTAAAAGTACCTGATACCATCTGCTATTTAAACCGTTGACTTGGCAGGTTTTATAGGACAGCATGGCCACACATTTCTTACACTGTGGTAGCATAGAAAGGTTTGATCGCACCTCTGGTGGCCAGGCTCGAGAAATCACACGCTTAAGCACATTTCTTTTAATTCCATTTTTATTTATTTATTTATTTATTTAGTTATTTATTTATTTATTTAATTTCTTTCTTTCTTTCTTTCTTTATTCATTGTTTCTGTTGTTCTTGTTGTTGTTGAACACATACATAAAGATTTTTCTATTTTCTTCTCTCGAGCAAATCATAGCTTTTCTCTTTGACAAAATGCTTTACAAAAGTTACAGCATAACAGTAAGTGTAAGATATCAGATCTCTCCTGCCCTCCTTTTAGAACACAGAATAATTTCTGTGTCTGTCAGCTTTTCTTTCATTTTAAAATAATGTATATTTTTAAGGCTCTTTTCAGAGCACTTGACCTCACCAAGTTTGTTTCATTGACGGCGAGAAACGTACACTTTAAACAAAAACAAAACAAATAAATTGATCTCAGTTTAAATTGCCGACTTAGTTGTTGCCACAAAACAGTACTGTTAATGAACCGAAGAACACACAAAGACAATAATGGAGTAGAATGCGATAAACTGGTGAAGAAAACAGAGGAAAAAAAATGAGATACGAAATAATGGAAAGTATTTACGTACAATGTTTCAACAGATTCTTCAGTCTGCCAGAAACAGAATACATAAAGCTGGAATAAATGATAAATTGTGGTTTATAATGCTACAATTAACTGATACCTATGATACGATTGTAAAATGATAACAGTATAATATTTTAATTCATATCTATAGTGAGCAGTGTGGTTATAAAAAGCTTTTAATTACATTAAATCTGAAATAAACTCTATGTTAATAGTATTCTGTTTTTGATATAGTCATTAGGAAAGTATTTGCCGAGACCTTTGGTCAATGCGTACCGATTTTTTATCAGAAGACCAATAATAGACTTGTCCAAGGATGCACCTTTTTAGAGAGTTTTCTTCCAGGTTTGAAGTTTTAACAAAAAAGCGAGAAACTAATACCTGCATACCAACAAACTATTCTTAAACTGCATATTGCGGTCCGCCACTACCTTCTTAATAAATCAAAATAAATGGCCTGAAGGCCCTTGTCATCACTTACAGGAATGGAGTCCAATAGTAACAAATAATCCTTCGGTAATGAGAACTCATTTTTTATTTGACCTTTCTTTCAAATTTACAGTAAGTTTTTTGTTTTGTTTTGTTTTTTAAGTTTGGCGCCCTTTCATCATACAACGAGTTTTTAATGATCGCATGCAAAATGGCAAGAAAAGACAATTTGGCCCATCTTTTTAATGTTTTTCATTTTTTCTTTGCACAACAATGATACCAATGACAACCAACACGAAATCATACAGGAGAATAGGAATAACTACAAATGTATCAAATCTGGCAATGCTCAGCGTAGAAAAGACATAAAATCCATCCTTCAACAGGGAGAAAACAAGACGCTTTTTCTACAAAAGTGACGGGAAATCAGCTGTTTACTTGATTTTTTCAATGTTTGATCACAAATGATAATCGATAGATTTATCTGCCAAGCCGAGATCTTGAACAAACCCATTTAAAAGCTCTGCTGCTGTGTAAACAGAAAATTCACACTTCTCCACTCGGCGCGTGTAACTACTGACTTAGCTATTAGTGTAAGACTCACAAAAGTCAGAGAGACAAAAAGTGTTGAACGATATAGAATAAAAGCGGTGGAATCAGCAATAGCAGCCCCCAAGGCCACCATCCTCACTACCACCAAATTCATTAGCACCATTGCAATCTCATGTTCATCAACATATCACCACTACCAACACCACCATCACAATTATCATCACCACCAACACCACCATCACAATTATCACCACCACCAACACCACCATCACAATTATCATCACCACCAACACCACCATCACAATAATCACCACCACCAACACCACCATCACAATTATCATCAGCACCAACACCACCATCACAATTATCATCACCACCAACATCACCATCACAATAATCACCACCACCAACACCACCATCACAACTATCACCACCACCAACGCCACAACTACAAGAACAAGACCAACAATAAAGCTAGAAAACAAAAAGTGACATAAGAAGTTTTGAGGACAGTGAGATCAGGCCTTCAACAAAGTGATGATCTTTTGATCTGCCTGTTGGTTAATATCTGTCCTATGTCTGTGTGAGTCTCTGTTTGTTTGCCAGTCTGTCTGTTTGTCTTCACTGTCTATCAACCACTTGCTATTCACGACATAAATATTTCCCGTTGTTGACATTCAATTAGTCAAAACGTCTAAAATGAAGAAATCAGGCCAAGCAAAGACAAATAAAGAGACAAAGACAAGAGGGATAAGAAGATGAATAAGTATAGAGGAGCTGCAGGGTTTAACACTTTAAATCTTGATATCTCTCTCCAGAATTTGTTCGACAATATCCTGTGTACCACTTTCCATGTCGGCTGTGACTCTAACCCAACACCTGTTGTTGTCAAGAGACAGGTAAATGTCACTAAAAGTACCTGATACCATCTGCTTGTCAAACCGTTAATTTGGCAGGTATTATAGAACAACATGGCCTCACATTATAGTAGCATAAAAAAAAGTTTGACTATAGTTTTAGTAAGTAGACTGGAGAAATCACATGCGTATTTTATTTGCAATTTTCATTGTCTTTTAATTTTTTTACTTTATTTCATTTTATTTATTTATTTATTTAGTTATTTATTTATTTGTTCATTTATTTATTATTTTTTCTTATGTATTTATTAATTTATTTATTCTGTCGTTCTTGTTGTTGAACACATACATAAAGATTTTTCTATTTTCTTCTTTCGGACAAATCATAGCTTTTCTCTTTGTCAAAATGCTTTAGGAACGGTACAGCATAACAGTAAGTGTAAGATATCAGATCTCTCCTGTCCTACTTTAGTACCACAGAATCATCATTTCTGTGCCTGCCAGATTTTCTTTTATTTCAAAGAATGAATAGTTTTAAGTTTCTTTTCAGCTGAAGTGCTTTAAATCATCACTGGTTATTTCTTCAATCTGTAAGAAACAAAATACATGCAGCTGAAGTAAATCTTAAATATTAAACCGTGGTTTATAATGCTACAAGATACCGACACCTATGATACGATTGTAAAATGATAACAGTATAATATTTGAATTCATGAGCGGTGTGATTATGGAAAGCTCAACTGGTTTTAAAAAAATATTTTAATATCGTTATGTCTTGATCTTACCTAGATCTAAATTGGAAAGAAAAAAAAAGGCCAGCTTTAATTGAATTAAATCTGAACTAAATATTATATTAAGGGTTCTTTTTTATTGGGGGGGGGGGCGGAGGGTGGGTGGGATGGGGGGGAGTGTTTTGTTTTTGTTTGTTTGTTTGTTTGTTTGTTTTGTTTTGTTTTGCTTTTTTGTTTGTTTGTTTGTTTGTTTGTTGTTGTTGTTGTTTTCTTTTTTTTTATGTGGTCATAAGTATAGACCTTGGACAGAGCTTTGGTCAGTATGTACTGCTTTTTATCGGAAGACCAGAAATGGACTTGTCCAAGAATGCACCTTTTTAGAGAGTTTTTTTTTTTTTTTTGGTTTTTGTTTTCAGGTTTGGCGTTCTAGGAAAGATGGGAAAATAATATCTGCACCTTCAACTTCATATTCACCTTAACTGTTAAGATTGTTTTTTCTTGCTGAGGCGCCACAGGTTTTTTCTCTACCAAACGTTTCCTTTCCTCACTGTTCTTTGCTCTTCTCAGGCTATCTCGTAACTGGTTACAGTTCCAGGCCTGTCCAGTCTTTGATGTTGTCATCCCATCCCCCCCCCCCCCCTCTGTCTGCCTCTCCTTCTCCCATCTTTGACTGAGAACTGCATGATCGTCTTAGCCAGGCTTGATGAACATGTGACGTGTCCATACCAGTTTAGCTTGAGTTGTTTCACTAATGTAAGGAGGTCAATGTATGATGTCAAGTAGTTTCCGATAGCAGATGATAGAAGATGTCATCTAAACGGAATATTTACATATCAACAAACTATTCTTACATAACCTTATCAATGTTTGATAACAAATGATAATCGATAAATGTATCTGCCTAACTGAGATCTGGAACGAACCCGTGTAGACCACTAGGAGCCCGTGTAGACCACTAGGAACCCGTGTAGACCACTAGGAGCCCGTGTAGACCACTAGGAACCCGTGTAGACCACTAGGAGTCCATGTAGACCACTAGGAGCTCTGCTTCTGTGTCAACATTAAGTCAAACCTTCACAGTTGTCCATTCGGCGCCTGTCCCTATTGCCTAAGCTATATAAAAAAAAAAAAAAAAACTTAGGAATATTTAACTTGATATACACTAAGAACATTGAAATCAGCAATAGCTGCCCCTGCGACCACCATCTTCATTACTATCAACTTCAACAGCTCCTTCGCCAACACCATCATCACATTAATCACCACTACCAACATCACCATGACAACAACAAGACCAACAACAAACCTATGAGACCAAAGTAACAAGTGGGAGAACAGTGAGATCAGGTCATGTGCAACCTGATGGTTTGTCCATCTGTCTATGTGTGTTTCTGTGTGCCTGTCAGATTCTCTGCTTATTTGGGGGTTTTTTTTTCTGTTCTCTCTCTCTCTCTCTCTCTCTCTCTCTTTCTCTCTCTCTCTCTCTCTCTCTGGTTGACTATCTGCTTCACAATCTGCCAATCCCTGGCTGTTTACGACATAGATATCTCTTGTGATTGCCATTTAATTATTCAAAACGTCAGAAGTGAATTAACAGTGAGAAAATGACAAGAGGAATAAGAAGATGGACAAGTACAGAGGAGCTGCAGGCTTTAATACTTTAAATCTTGATATCTCTCTCCAGAATTTGTTCGACAATATCCTGTGTACCACTTTCCATGTCGGCTGTGACTCTAACCCAACACCTGTTGTTGTCAAGAGACAGGTAAATGTCACTAAAAGTACCTGATACCATCTGCTATTTAAACCGTTGACTTGGCAGGTTTTATAGGACAGCATGGCCACACATTTCTTACACTGTGGTAGCATAGAAAGGTTTGATCGCACCTCTGGTGGCCAGGCTCGAGAAATCACACGCTTAAGCACATTTCTTTTAATTCCATTTTTATTTATTTATTTATTTATTTAGTTATTTATTTATTTATTTATTTATTTATTTATTTATTTATTTATTTAATTTCTTTCTTTCTTTCTTTCTTTCTTTCTTTCTTTCTTTATTTATTTATTTATTTATTTATTTATTGTTTCTGTTGTTCTTGTTATTGTTGAACACATACATAAAGATTTTTCTATTTTCTTCTCTCGATTAAATCATAGCTTTTCTCTTTGACAAAATGCGTCGGTTTTAAGCCCTCATCGGTGGGGTGTCTCCCATGGAATGCCATCTTTGCCATCTTCAACATTCCATGAGAGACATCTCTTCTCTTTCTCCTTGCTCCTGTCTTCTGTCCCGCTTTCTTTCCTCTAATCTTGACGTGTAAATTAAACATATCTTACCGTGTTTGACACAATATTGCCGTGATTGTGTTCCTGATGTGTTGTTAACCCCAACACAACACAACACAACACATAACTGTAAGATATCAGATGTCTCGTCCTTTTAGCATGTCATTGTCGTTTCTGTCTCTTTCATCTTTTCTTTTATGTGAAAAAAATAGTTGAGGACCATTTTTTTTTTTTTTTTTAGGTCTTTATTTGTTTATTAAATTTTGTGAACTTAGAGAGATCTTTGGTGTGTGCGTACTGGTTTTGATCAGAAGGCCAAAAATGGAGTTATCTAAGGAAGCATTTTTGTGTTTTTCTCTTGTGAATGACAAAACGTTTAGTCAAAATGTCAGATTGAGGGAACAGTGGAATTAGACCATACACAATCTCAGAACCAAAAATGATAACGATGAAGAGTAGATGAATAGGTTTAGAGGACCAGCAGGCTCTAACACTGGGTTTTTTTTTTTTTTTTGCTTACTATATAAACTGAGAGGTACAGTATAATGATGTTTTATTCATACCAATAATGAGCGGTGATGAGTGGGAAAAGCTCTTGTTAGTTTATGGGACTAATTTGTGCATCATTATATCTTGATCTCATCTTGATCTGAATGAACAATTGCCTGCTTTTATTTTGAATTCAATATGAAATAAACTTATGCTTATACCATGAAAAAGGTAGGCTATTCAAGAGTTAGGAGAGGGCCTGGAGAGATCATTAATCGATGGTGCTGCTTTTCATTAGGAAGGCCAAAACAAAAAAGAGTTTTCCAAAGATGCAGGTTTTTAAGGAGAATCAGTAGGGCATTAACACTTTAAATCTTGATATCTCTCTCCAGAATTTGTTCGACAATATCCTGTGTACCACTTTCCATGTCGGCTGTGACTCTAACCCAACACCTGTTGTTGTCAAGAGACAGGTAAATGTCATCTAGGTGTAATTGATCAATGAAAAACAAACTATTAGTTTACCTTACGTTATGTTCTATATGTAATGCGCCATTCCATCCGCCTGGTGGAAGTTATCTCGACGGGGTTTTGTTAGAAGAAAAAGTGATTTTCCTATAAAAAAAAAAAAAAGGAAAAAAAAAATCCCTTTAATTTAAAAGATATAGAGTTGTTTTGGTCACTCGTGGGTTCCTTTCTATTCTGGTTTTTGTGTGTAAACAAACTATAAGGGGTTTAAGGTGCAGGAGCACCTGAGAAAACTAAGCGTATCAGGAAGGGATGAGGAACGTTAAGAAAGAGGCGGGCGTTGTCTCACATTCTCAAATATCATAGTGTTTCATCTCCCGGTTGTGACTTTTTCCTTCATTCCTTTGCCTGCTTTCTTCCACCTCAGCTGGCAGACATTTTATGCACAAGCTTCCACCTTGGATGTGATCCTCTGGTTCCTGTTATCTTCTGTAAGTCAAATTTACCTACATGTATTATTTATTTTGTGTCTTTTTACATTGGATCAGCCTCGGTTTTGTTTTTGTTTTTGTTTTGTTTTTGTTATTTTTATTTATATTTGTTATGTTATTCTTATTATTATTATTATTACTATATATGCAATATAAATCTTACTACAAATCAGAATAAAGATATAAAAAAGACTTATGGAATCGAATGTATCCACATGAACTTTGACACACAGCATTGTTGCCCCATGTGTTTCTACTCCTATAAAACCGAAACAAAAGCTGTTTGACGTTATCCTACAAAGGTGATAATAATTGAATAGTTAACTCGAGAGTGTTTGATCCGAGTTGTACGTGCGACAGAATGACTTGCTCAAAACACCAAACAAGTTCAGCTTAACCATCAAAAATATCAACATCTAGGTGTACTCGCTTGTTAAACATTGTAAATCGCAAAGCAGTATCGATTTGATCTACATGTAATAATAGATATCTCTACATTTACCATTTTGGAGTCAAGGCGTGATGTCGAGATTGACTTTTTCGTGTAAAACTAATTAGAATTTTAAAAACAAAATTGTTACTACATTTTAAATACCCATCTTTCTCACAGAAGGAGAAACATCAGGACAAGTGACAGTCAAAACCGGATTGTAACAACATTCCAATCTGACCAGCTTTGTGACCATAACGATTCAGCCTTCAAACATCCTAGAGCATTTGAAGAAACTGGACCACAGCCGAAAAAAAAAAACGAACATCTTTAAAGCTCCAAACTTGGCTGGCAACGGAAAAAATCTGTCATGTGTCTTAGAGTGGTAAATAAATAAACAGTTTTCTGTGAGGAAAGTCAGAAACTTATGACTTGAAAGCGAAAGGACAAAATTTGCCAACATTTGTCACATCTTCAGAAATTCCTACCTTTGAAATATCCTATCGTCCTAAAATAAAAGGCAACACCTTGTTATGCCAGTGTGGATTTTGTTGTCAAATTCTTTGGCTGCAAACTCTGGCTCTTTCTGGCTTCTGCCATCCTTTGTTTCCTTTAATTGATGTATCTGATATTGTCTACTGTGTTGTCTCTCTCCGAGATATTATGGTTTGTTTGTGTTTCTATTTTATTTCTCTCCGAGATCTTGTGATCTGGTGGTTGTAGTTTTATTGTTTTGTTCTTAACTTTTGTCCAATCTTCTCGCTCTCGTATTGTTACATTGCACTTGATGGTTGGTCCAGATGTTGGAGGCTTGAGTAGAACTGCGAAGTTGCACAAGGACTCCTGCAGTTTGTACTACCATACAATTTACTCAGTTAAATTAATTTTTCCATAATGATCAGGCATGGCAGAGAATCTGTGCATCTGTTCCACGGGAAGTAACCATAAAATCAGAGCTGTACTTGTAGCTCTCCTGTCTGTTAAGATAAGATCCCTGATTGAATGAAACTCTTTTTTCAAAAGCGAGGGGGGGGGGGGATAGTAAGATCAAAAGTTGAATCACCAGATATTGTCAGCTTTTGCTGTCGGGGAGGTATCGATACATGTCTTATTTTTTTCTAAGATCCAGTTTGCTCAGAGTCCGGATAACACGCTGATCTTATTGTGTGAAAATATCTTTGAAAAAAGAGAGAGAGAGAAGCTTTAATGTATCTCATTATGTAGGGGGGACAAGGAAAAAAAAAAGTTTTCTAGTGTGATACTCTAGGAAAGACTATTGTTTGCACTGAAGTAGACAGACGGATGTTCAAGATGAGAATACGACATTCAGCCAAAAGCCATATCAGACTGTCAAAGATCAAAACTATGAGAAAAGATGCGTCATTCACCATTTCAAAAATGTGTGTTTTTGGCAAGACCCCCACTATGATAGGATTGTCCCGTCCGCACTTTGTGATATTTACAGTATAAACATGTGGACCACCCTGGGCAGGGCGGGACACGTTATTCCTGCTCTATCCCAAAGCGAAAGTTAGTAAGGTGAGGAAACAAAATGATAGACATGAAACTTTTTCTGTCCCAAGCATTAGTTTCAATGGAGTGAAAGTTATTAATTAAAACCCAACACGCAGTTTGACAAATCTAATCCATGAGGTGAAGGGACACAGAGTGAACAGTATAATACACCATTTTACAGTTGACTGGGCTTAGGTTGTCATTTTGGACAGCGCTAAAAGATCAACACATCTGTAGTTTCAACACGAGCGTTGGACTTGGCGGCGATGGTAATCATTTCCTGTTCAGTACTATGTTACTTTTATTTTATTTTTTTTTTTCCTCCAATCTTGCTCAGCTTACAGTTTTGCTTTCACTGTCCAATTTAGACACAGTGTATATTAATTTTATTTTTCCGACCTTATCGCTGGTGTTTCTTATCAGTTAAAATTGCAACATTTTAGGGTTATGAGATAATATAATTTGAACGGCACCTGGATTGGTTTATTTGTTGTTTTGTACTTTTAGAGAAAGTAATCAGTTTTTCACCAGAAAATTTATAGGTCGAGAATGTTCCTATGAGTGAATAAAACAAAATGCAGATTTTTTAATAGATTCCCTGTCAAATTAATGGGGAAAGCTGACACTGCCAACCCTTTAGTTTTGTACTTACTGTCAAATTCAGTATGGGTCTTGAGCGGATTCCTAATGTTAAAAAAATTTAAAACGACAAAAAAGAAAAAAAAACTGGAATTTGGTTGGGGAGTTAACTCAGTTCATACAGAGTCAGTGAAGTGAGAGAAAGGAAATGTCTCTAGAAGAGCTAGCTTATCAAGTAGTAATAGGTCCCAAGGCCACATTTGAGATAGATAGAGTTAACTAGATAGCGGTGACAGTTGTTGTGGGATCTCGTGGTGAAACGGTAACAAATATCAATGAGTGTTCTATTTTTAGCATAAGGTACAAACACTCTGGATTTCCAGATTTTTGCTTAGTCGAATATGAACCACGTATTTTGTTCGAGTTGAGTTGTGAAGGGTTTGAAGCCCTCGTGAATCAAGTCAGCCAAAACAAACAGACAGAGCAATGAACCAATGATGACCACTTTCTGTGACAGTCTCAAATATACAGTTGCTCCGCCCAAACTTTGCTGTACAATTTTCTTCCGGTTATTTTCATTCATTATCATTTTTAAAAATCTAATTTTATGTCTGCACCCTTTCAGTTTCAAGAAATTAGGGTTATCTCGGCTATAAGGCCCGACCCTGTTTTAGCTGAGAAAATCGTTTTCTGGGTACAAATTTGAAATGTGGAATTTTTGCCCGAACAGCATGACAGGAGAATGTTGAGTTGTACCACTGCAGATTTGCCTGTTTTCGCCCACTCTTCATCTCTTTTTTTTTTTTTTACAGCGAAAGGTTTTGTAATGTGCGTAACGTCACACCGGCCCTGCGACATATTATGTTCGCCCTTATCCCAGAGGGCTTGATGTCGGACTTTCCAATCAATGAAGTCAGAGGGCCGTTGAGTTACTAAAAAAAAAAAAAAATGAATAAATGCAGGTTCTAATCTTCGAATCTTTCCCATGCCCCAGTGGTAGCATCCGAAATTCGAGCCTGCGACATCCACCATGTAAGTTTTTAAGAGAGAATGTACGATAAGACTGTCATCTGCATTCTTTGCTGCCGCAAATGACAATTTGCGGCCGCAAATATTAGGGCCAATGACAAAATTTAGCAAATTCCCCAAAATTGGCAAATCTTGATAAATTTGGGCCAAATAATAATAATAATAATAGAAAGAAAATGCGAAACAGCAAAACATTGCAGCTTTGCCCAGGCCTAAACTCCAAGGGAAGCTACTCACAAAGCCTACCTAGATCTAGATCTTGATCATCAAGAGTAGGCTAGTCTAAACAACCCAAACATCTTGAATAGATACTGTAATTAGGTATAAAAATATCTGCTAATTCCAGTAGATCTAGAGTCATTTCAGTCATAGATCGTTTCCTGAAAAACAGTCCAGCCAAAAATCCAAAATGTGGTAGGCACACAACAGCTCAAGAAAGGCACAGTGACTGAGTTCAAGAGTTGGACTCATGTCAGTGGTCAGTTCTTGTTCTGCACCTGCTGTAACACTGTGTTTGATCATAAAAGGAAGTCATCTGTGGACATCCACGGAATTTCTTAACTTAATGTTACCTTTTAATAAGTCCACCGGAACCAGACTAGAGCCGTAGTCAAGACCCTCCGAAAGAGATGGGGGACTCGGGAGCTGAGCTAGGGGTAAGAGATACCCATATTCGCCTCCCTAGCCTCACACCGCCCAAGTAGGGGGGGGGGGTCAGACTAATCCCACCCCTTATAATTAATCTTTATGGTATGAATGTGTGTGAGCGAGCAAAAAATCGGCGTGAGCAGTAGCGGGCCAGGAGGTTTTTGTTTTTTAATACCGTTGACTTTTTCAGTTCGAGCCCGAGAGGAATATCAGCAAAGACGAGCCGTATGGAAACCATGGTGGAGGAAAACCATCCCTTCCTCATGCAATCCAACGGCCGTCACTGGCTGTGATCCTCGGACCAAATCTGTTATATGTTTAATCGGGTAGGAGAGGCTGGAATCATAACGTAAGTCCTCAGCCGCGCCAGTGTGGCAACCTGCCCGCTTGTAACTATGTACTTTAATTTCTCTTTCCACCTGAGCCCGCAGGTGCGCCCATGAACAGTCATGATCAGGCAGGGGCAAAATCCCAGAGTAAGACCTGATAATACGCTGAGTACATGGAGAAATGAATGTGTGTGTGCCTGTGCCATAAAGAATCCCACGTAGGGGCGGAAAGCCACTTTGTCACTCGTCGACATTCCATACAGGGCACAGCCCTATTGTTATTAATGATATTACTCTTCATAGTTTTTACTTTACATGTATTTTTTATCCATGCTCTAGATCTGGGAAAGGCGGACTTCTGTTTGGAGTTAATAATTAAAGGCCAAGAGCCCAGCTTTTACTGTTTGGAATATTTTATGTTTTGGTACGTAAGTAAGAACATGCTTGGGCTTTGCCAGCCATCAAGAAAAAGAACGGCCTGCATCAATACAGAACCCAGCCGGAGAGGAAAGAGGACAGCACCAACACAACATAAAGGGACTGCCAACTTTGACACGGCCTGACAAGATCCAATAAAGGCCGAGATAACCGC
>JBCAUA010033763.1:0-12213 GCA_038406235.1 Peronia verruculata | reverse complement strand
CCATCCATCCATCCATCCATCCATCCATCCATCCATCCATCCATCCATCCATCCATCCATCCATCCATCCACCCATCAATCCATCCATCCATCCATCCGGCCATCCATCCATTCATCGACATAATATTTAAACCAATGTCAAAAGATTTATAAGATAAGTAGGAGAGCTATGCTCACCTAAAAAGTCAAAAAAATAGTTAACCGGTGCATCCATCCATCCATCCATTCCTTCATCCATCTAATATATAAATCGTCCATCCATCCATCCATCCATCCATTCATACATCCCTCCCTCCGTCCATCCATCCATCCATCCATCCATCCGTCCGTCCGTCCGTCCATCCATCCATCCATCCATCCGTCCCTCCATCCATCCATCCATCCATCCATCCACCATCCATCCATCCATCCATCCCTACGTCCGTCCATCCATCCATCCATCCATCCATTCATCCATCCATCTATCCATCCATCCACCCATCCATTCATTCCCTCTATGCATATGCATAATCATTCCCTTTCATAACCAAAAAAATATCTCCGGTACTGGACCAGATGTTAACACTTCCACGCTGTCAAAAAAAATCACTCCCCAACACTTGTTAAGTTCACATAGCGGTATCTGGACTTGGTTAGAGAGGTCAGTCTGACCCATGCCCGCTGGACACGTCAGAGTGGTCTACCAAGCCCACGAATGGCCGCTAGTGCGTCACACTGGTCAATAGCCAGGCCGAGCTAACTCTGTGTGGTCATCTAACCTAAGTCAACACGGGGAAACGCTTGCACATTCGGGGGCAGCTTATCGCCAGCGGGACCCAGGAATAGCCAAGGGTCAGTGTGTGCAGCCAGTTAGTTATCGGCTGTGCTAGTCAGCTACAGAGGGTGTGAATGAATGAATGATTGAATGATTGAATGAATGAACAAATGAACTGCTGAGTGAGTGAATCAGCAAATGAAAAGGTGAGTTGGTGAATGAATTACTGCATGGATGAATGAACGAACGAACGAACGAAGAAAGCAATCGAAATGTTTTTTTCTTTAAATATTTGTCTTCTCTCTCTTCTCTCTCTCTCGAACACCTTTCCATCCAACTTCTGTCTGCCTACTTGATATTTATCTCTCTTCCCCTTTCTCTCTATCCCTCATCTCACTCTTCTTTATCTCTTTTCCCTCTACGTTTATTTCTCTGGGCACATCTCTTTATATCAATTTCTCTCCCCTCACTTTCTTTCCCCATCTTTCTGGTCTCTCTCTCTCTTTCTCTCCATTCATCCATTCATCCATCCATCCCTTAATCCATCCATGCTTGTAGGGTGCGAGGGGGATACGTCATTATGGAAAGCGTGATTGGGATCTCGATCTCTTTCTCTCTTTTTCTCTCTTTCCCTCTTTCTCTCTTTGTATTTCTCTCTGCCGCCTCTTGACCTCTCCGCCCCCTATCGCCCCCACCCTCTCTCTACAGGCCTCTCTCTATCCCACTCCCCCCCGCCCTCTCTCTCTCTGTTACTATCTCTCTGCTCCTTACCAGGCTCAACAACCTCCTATCCATTTCTCAGATATTTCTTTCTTCATCCTTTCCCTCCTTCACCTCTACCTCCTCTCCTCCCCTCTCTCTGTTTCTCCAGCCCATCCCCTCCCACCCCCTCTCTCTCTATCTTCTCTTCCACACCTCCACCCCCAGGGGACCCTATCGCCAGTGGACATACCATTGACCCACACTCACCACGCCTGGCATGGACTTAAGCACAGCCTCGAGTTGTACAGCTGAGATTTGTCACGGGAAATAACCCTTGCAATACTATCACCTACATTAGTTTCTCTAGTTCCCTCCCTTAGTCAACCATTTGCCGCTCCTAACCAATGTACAGAAAATCCACAAACTACTATTTTATATAGTTTCACAAGGAAAGAGTAGAGTCCACCAATAATTTGGGACATTCCACCGACCTGCGAAAGTCTGTCTCACTTCTTACCTTGACCCTGTTACGGTGGGAAGGAAATTTTTATGAAAACTCTTCTCTATGAATGTCAGACTCATAACCAATTGAACCTACTTACTCTCTAAACAATAACAGTAGTGATAAGTGTTAATAATTACGTAGGAAAGAGACTGACCTACTTCTGGGCTAAAATTAGAACATTCGACTCAGACCTGAAATGAGGCAAAATCTTATAAATAAAAGCATTTAGCCTACATTGTGATTGTGTTAATATACTTGATTGCCGGTAAGTTATCGGTGTTTTATGAAATTGTTGTATTACATCGTGACCATGGACGCCAAGATCAAATTTTAATGTTGTTGAGAGCTACAAGATTATTTGCGAGCGAGGCATAAATGGTTTTTAAGAAACGGGATCTTGTGGACTTGTTTGTGTAAAGTGCTGAGAGTCTATTCATCAAGAGGGATCTAGCTAGTAGTATTTAGGAATGTAATAAGACTGACACCCTAAAGCCGAAACTGACAGTGCCTGCTAACAGCATAATCATAAATTAGCCCTTTCTACTCATCTCGATGTGTCAAATGACTTCAGCCAAATTCCAATGTTAGAAGAATTTAATATCTTATTCTTACCTTGCCTGAGAGAGAGAGGCTGCGAATGCCGCAAGTTTGCATCCCATCTTGGTTGTTAGCTTACTTGCGGCGGGAAATCCTGTCGGGTTTTTCCCAAGCTCTTGTCTTCTCCTATTGAGCCAGTTAGCAATTACGACATTTTACAACATTATTCATGTGGGTTCGGGGTGCTAAATGCGTGTGGCTTCATCAACGTACTGGTGATAGGCTTCTTGTCAGATCCGCGGCAATAAATAAACACGTAAGAGCGGATTTAGCGCGGACAAAGTAGGGAACGCATATGACATCAAGCCGAAAGTAGCGGACGTTAGGAATAAGCTGGTACATCAATCAGGGGATAGGTAGGAGCTACTTTGGGAACTGACCATAGTGGACAGAGGCTGGACACGCGAGGAGAGGGTGAGGATTGGTTAGGAAGAGATTCGGACAAGCTGAGGAGGACCTTAGGGTAGGACAGAGAATAGGCCTTTAACAGCCAGTTAGTGAAACAGCTGGGGGTGAGATCAAAATAGCCGCCTGTGGGTGGTTTCAAGGCAAAAACAGAAAGTAACGTAATGTAAGAAGGTAGGGATGGACAGACAAAAGGAGAAACGTTTGGAGGGATTGACAGACAATAGCATATAAACACTTTGAGAGTGGGTGAAAAAGGAAAACAAGGGAAAAAAGAGAAGGAGAGGGCGGGAGGAGATGAAATGTCAAAAAGACAAGAGATGTATGAGGGAATGAGAGAAAGAGAGGGAAAATTGAGAGAGAAAGAAGAGAACAACAAGAGGCAGAGAAAAGACAGAACAAAAGCTAGAAATGACCGAAAACAAAGATGGGATGTATAAAAAAGACAAACAGACAGACAGGCACGCACATAGACAGACAAACAAGGCAGGCAGACCAGACGGACGGAAAACCCCCCCCCCCCCCCCCCACACTGTCTGGCGCCGGCCCTGGTGTTGAGAGCAGGAAGATGAAATATGATCCGGGCCCTGTCGGGGTCGAAGGTCAAGTTGTCATAGGTGCAATAACTCATTCAATGCGGTCAGTCTATCAGTGTGTTGGTCAGTGTGAACGTCAGGTGACACAGGTGTATGTCAGAAAGACAGAAAAGGTGCAAGCCAAACTGAGGGAAGGAGAAAATGAAAGACGGAAAAAGTGAGGGATATGTGAAGGACAAAAACAGAAAAACGCAAAAGTACAGACAGACAGTCACAGACGTGGACAAACAGACAAACAGAAAGAGGGTTGAACGAATGGAGGATGGATGGATGGATGGATGGATGGATGGATGGATGGATGGATGGGTGGGTGAATGGATGAATGAATGGAGGATGGATGAATGGACGGGTGGGAGGATGGATGGATGGATGGATGAATGGATGGATGGATTAATGGATGGATGAATGGATAGATAGATCTATAGATGGACGGATGGACAGATGAGACGAATGGATGAATAGACGAACGGATGGACGGACAAACGAATGGACAAAAAGACAATAGATCAACAAACACAAAGAAAGAATAGGAGAGCAAATGGAGAAATACAGAGAGACAGAGCAAGAAGAGAAAGAGAGAGACAAGAAGACATTATAGCACTGAGCACTGAGTGCTGAAAGACGCTGTAGTAACAGAGAGAGTACGGGAAGGATACAGCGGCCATATCCGCGCACATTCATTAGCAAAGCCAGCCCTTGATACCAGAATAAACGCTGCACTGACAGGTTCAGCTAGCGATCTTACCTGTGCCGGCGGGCGAGGTAAGCGGAGGAGCGGGGAGGGGGGTGGGGGAGATGACCTTTCTTGACCCACACTGTCCATTTCATTCTCTCACTTGTCAGTGGCAACATGACGCCATTTGGCTCTGCTCTGGTCAGCTGGCCGGACCATGGTGGCTGTAATAATGCTTGACCAATGTCCCTCGCTAGCAGATGTTGGGGGCACTAATGGGACAGATGGTAGATACATGGGAGTTTTTTTCTTAAGCCTTTGAATCCTAAGAAAAGAGGATTATTTCGGCTTTTAGAGGTTGCCAAGTTTTGCTGAGAAATTTTGTGGGTAGAAATTTGAAATGTGGAAATTTTGCCCGGACAGCGGCATTCCGCCTACTCTTCCATCGATTTTGAACTTGGTTTGATTTTAAGTCCCGAATTTTGAAAGGCTTTCCGTAAGTCACATAGTCTAGAGGAGATTTCTGTTCGACAACAGATTTTGAGTCTCAAAAGAAAAAAAGTCTTAACCCTGAATTCTTACCATAATTCTTACCTTAATCAGATTTTGCCCAAACAAAAATCCAAGACATTTTCAATTACATCATGATAAAAGGTCGTGACACTTTGTTTGCTGTCCAGATCACAAGAACTTTAAACAGATTACAAAATGTGTTTTCTTTGCATCTTGAATCACTAAAATTCACATTTTGAAAAAAGAGATTTGAAAAACAACATAAAAACCTTCTATCTGGCTTTAAATGGGAGATAATCGTGCAGCTTTATTACTTTCCTTTCAAAGACACAGAAGGTGTTGAACAAGCAGTGTATAGAGGAAAAAATGCGCCTTTCACTTGATAGGTACGTCATAGCAAACAAAAACAAAAATAATAAATAAATGATAAATTAAAAAAAAAAAAAAAGATCCAGGTAAGAAAAAAAAATGGAATGATAAAAAAAAAAAACAACAACAACAAAACTATCATAGTGACCAAATGATTGGCTAAACTCGTTCATATCTGGTAAAGGGCCGCAATAAGACTGGTCAAAACGATCTATTACAAAACGTATTTTAGCAATTTTGTGTAAACAACGTAATTCAGTAGCTCCTATCCGCATCCGCAGATTGTATCCAATAGTTTTGTTTTCAGTTCCTCGGGGCAAAGACAAGGCCCAAAGCGACATTGCGGAGTGGGTTATCAAGATAGCCATCTAGCCAGTGTTCCATGGTAGACATAACATGGGTGAGTGGTTAATCAGTTTCCCTAGCTCACAGGGTGAGAGCAACAGAGGCCTGCTCGCCGTGAGATTGGGTAACATCCACCATACTGGGTCGGACAAGATAATTTGGTGATGTGCGGAGATGAAAGAGGCGAAGAGAGACGGAGATAGAAAGAGGGATGGATGGATGGATGGATGGATGGATGGATGGATGGATGGATGAGCTGTTAGGTGACTGGGTGAGTGGATGGATGGATGGATGGACGGACGGACGGACCGATGGACGGATGGAGGGAGGGGTTGATGGATGGAGGGAGGGAGGGAGGGACAAATAAACAAACGGGATAAACAGATGAATGAGAACAAAAGAGGTTGGAGAAAAAGAGTGAGAGAAAGAGAAAGAGAGAGAAAGATGCCGCGACCAAGAAAATAATTCGGAGAGGCGCAGGCCTGTATGTTGGAATAGCACGCATAATCTGAGCGCGCAGTATCCAGATCCAAATCCATATATCCATCATCACTTACCTTGTTAGAGGATAACGCTGCTCAGGCGGATGTAAAAAAAAGCACAGGTACGTGTATCGATATTAGAAATCGTATTCACCCGTGTGACTGTGGTCTAGGCTTGTTGTTATAGCCCACATATATCGATTCATAAAGGAAAGATATCGAATAACGACAAACATGTCAGTAACCAAGATCCACAAGTACATCAGAGCATGAAATGGGAGAGACAGAGCCTAGGTAGGACATGGCAAGAGCGAGTATAGACGCACGTAATTTGGTCTGTGGGTGGGTATGCGTTATTTGGTAACTTCATGTAGGTGGGTTTGAAAAGAAAATAGTTTAGATCGTCACAAAGTCATTTGGATAGACATGGGAAGCTAACTAGAAAGGCAGCTAGAGAGAAATGAGACGACAGACAGACAGACAGACAGACACAGGCAGACAGACAGACAGACAGACAATTAACCAGCCAACCAATCAACGGCCAGGCTGCCAGATATATAGACAATTAGTCAGAGAGCCAACCAGCCAGACAGACAGACAGACAAAAAGACACACCCACCTGCCAACTTCCGGCGACGAATGGCGCTGATGCCCTCCTCGAATTCCCCGCCCCGGAAGCTGCGCACACGCTCGCTGAAGCTGCGAATCCAGTTGTGATTGGTGAAGGTCTTGTCCGGCGTTTCCGGGTCACCGTTAGGCTCCGCCCACTCGGTGCTGCTGACAGCCGGTTTGGTCCTATCCGACTCTTGGTTGAAACACAAATACGCCATCCTGGAGAGTTTTCCCGACATCACAAATGTCATCAGCCCCTGTTTTGTTTCCCTCCTCCTCGGAGTTTGTTCAAGTTATTAGATCCGTTGCCATAGTGACTGACACAAGAGATTCGACACGTTCTCAAAAATTCATTCACTCAGAGAAAAAATACACCCCTGACACACAGCTCCAGACGTGTCCATCTTCTTCTCGCATTGTAAAGGTGTGATAGCCGAGTCAAGATTGTGTGCAACACGACCAAGGTCGGCTTATTTCATAGGCTGAGCGATTATCAATCGGGTCTGAGAGGTTATCAAAATCTCAGAAAAACACTGGTAATAAAGGCCCAGATTTCCACTGCCGCAAACAAGCAGAATTCTGTTGTGAGGGTATATCGAAAGTTAACCGATGCATTTTGCAAATGAAATCTGTTTCTACAGCCTGAATGAAAATGTTAGGTTAATAAATTAATCACGATCAAAACACGATTTTGTATTTTGTTATTTTGAGGGACAGCTGAGATAATCACCATCACAGGATGTTGAAAAGCTCACAAAAACCGTAATCATAACCTGAATGAAAAGAAACTACAAGTTTTGCTCTCCGGTGGTGACACGTATATGTCTATTTCATCAGAAACAAATTACAAAAATCAAGTTTTCAAAGTTTCAAGCACCTATATCTCTGTCACAAAAATGCCGATATCTAAAATACTTAAGTGCAAGCCACAAAATGGCCAATTTTTTTTTTCCAAGGCCCGCCTGTTGTTTGGTAGATAGTGAAGATATTCCATAAACTTAGCAGATGCAAGCAACATAAAAAAGCCACATCTTTCACACCCAGACGGTCAAAGATCCCACTGAGGGAGTGGGCGACAAACCACACAGCCACCACAGATTAAACACATATTATATTTAAAATAAACACATTTTTTCTTTCTTTTTTTTTCTTATGTATAAATGATGTAGTTCTCAGAATCAGAAAAAAAAAATTCTATGCTGCTGTAAAGGAATAATAAAACTGAATGAAAAAGAAATGAACGCCCGGTTTTCTACGGCATGAAAATAAAACAAACAAACAAAAACAACAACAACAAGAAAAGTATAGATGAGAACCATCAGCAGCGTCTGCCTATGCCACGCCAACAATTGAACAAACACAGATTACGAATGTTGTGTTTTTTGTTTGTTTGTTTGTTTGTCTGATCGTTTGTTTGTTTGTTTGTTGTTGTTGTTGTTTACCCTCAGTGGAGCCAAGCCAGGCGAAATACCGTACGGCCCGCACACTTCAAAATCAACAGTGCACCTCATACGTACTACTCCTTTACTATCAATTTGCAAGACCAATTAATCTAACCCGTAACTATTATATTTGGGGTTGATCCTCTTTTTTTCGTGGGACCTAGGCTACATGTTAGCGTTAGGGTGGACTTGCGCTTGTCGAGGGTCCCAGCAGGTTAAGCCAGCGGGGTTGTTCTAGGCTATTGTTATTTAATGTGCGGGCCATATGGTATTTGTCCCAGGACCACACTTGTCCTGGAATGCCCATCTGTCAGGTATTAGCTTTGATTGCTAGTTAAAAGTTGCGCCAAACCAATTTCGCAGTCCTGTGCATCAAAGACACGGTCAGATCTACCACAGCTAACCACACTCAGTCCGACGCACTGTGGGTGAGCCAACCAGCATCTATCCTTTACTTTCCCACAGACAGTCAAAACTGCCGAGTCTTATGTAATGTTGGGAAATGTTATAAACAAGGCGATTATATCTGGTTTGGGCTCTCATCACTAGGAAATCTTAGTCATCTATCAATCAACAGTTTGCAATGTCTATCAAAGAGTTCTACAAATACAATCAGCTACATAATTAGTGGTTAGAACATTGGATCAAAGCGGAAGAGGGGGTGGTTAGTGATAGCCTGACTGTGGACATACCACATATATTTCCCAACAGATGAGAGGCTGATTTTTGCTCTTACCATATGCTATGGGCAGCAGTTTGAAATTTTTACCTCACTGCCTTCCACACCTGGCTATGGGTCCAGTTAGTATTCTCTATTTATTTTTACTTTTGATTTATTTCTTTATTTATTTGTTAATTTTTCTTTTTTTTTTTTTGTTTGTTTGTTTTAGAAATAGGCAAAGGAAATACAGAGGGATCTAAATGTAGTTGGATTTTAATCCTATGGACCTTATTCCAGTCCAGATCTTCACGTACAATACCACAATCAAGTTTTACTACATTTACTCTTTAATGTTTTGTTTCATAGAAATACAGTCGAGTTCACACAAACTGAACTCTGATAATCGAAATTTCTGGTTATTGGAATAAATACAAAAGAGTTGATTTTTTTTTTTCCTTTTTGTGCCCATTAAATGCGTCTCGCATAATTCAAAGCCATCGCCGTGAGTTTCCTTGGACTAGAACTGGTCAGCACCCTCCAGAAAGGTAAAAATTGGCTTTTGTTCTCTGGACATGGTTCCCACCCAAAGCCAAAAACAAAGGAGACAGCGTCGCAGATGGGCAAGAGGGATTAGGCAATTAATTTACATACACGTATTGTGAATGTACCTGGCACCGTGGCGATAAGTGGCCTATGTGTTGTGGGGGGGGGGGCAGGGGGGAGGGAGAGAAAGGCAGTGTACGAGGAGCAGTGATGCCATGCCAGAGCGATCGATTGATAATTAAGTATCCTTGCCCAGTATTACAGTACGCTAGGTAGACACGGTCAAACACATGCGTGTACGGCACTAGGCTACAGTATTGCGATACATGTACTTCATGTGTAGGCAACCCTATAAGGCATTGTGCTTGTGTTACAATCACTGTCTACTTAGTTCTAGCACCATGACGTTTGTACATATAGGTCTAGTCAGTTTCTACATGGTACTCGCTCATTCATCTGTGGTTGACAACCTTTATTTTATACACTAGATCTAGATCTATATTTCTTTGATGGCTTCCTTTAACCCATTGAAGAGAAAGAAGATGACTCTTTCCATTGAGACGAAAATAAAAATGCTGCAGGAAATAGAAAGAGGTGCGATAACCAAGAAGGCTTTACCTGAAAGTATGGCATTTCTCAAATACAGTGATGACGATATTGAACAATCGGGGAACATGTGGAAAAAGTGACAGCCTTTTTTTTTTTTTTTTGCCCAATAGGTCATTCGAGAGTTGTTTCCCTTGTTTTACAAAAAAACAAAACCGGAAGACGAACTCTCATAAATCTAACCTATTAGGTTGGTCCTGGTAAATTTGATTTAAGCGGACTCGACTGTATATTTATTACATAATAATGAACAGTTTTATTGGTAAAAGAATCAGTTGTAAGCCCATTTATAGACAGTTCATAACAAAAAGTTCCCTGTACAATAGAGATGTGGTATGTATCCAGTCTTGCAAATAAATACTTGTTATAACAACCTTTCCTTCTGTTGCTATTATTATTATTTCTTTTTTGCAGATTCTTCCTGTCTTTTAAAAAGTGAACCTTCATCATATTGCACATTTATTTTTTACCTCAGGGTAAGTTCAGTTGTTTATCATATTTATGGCTTTTATTTTCTATCTAGTGTACAACTTAGTCACTGTGACTGGTCTCAATGCTTTGATTTTGGTAGAAAGGAAGTTGAGAGGGAATAATTGTATGAAATCTGCAAACCATACCAACTAAATTAGTCAACAAATCAGCTGTTTTTGTGGCCTTGACATTTTTTTTTTTTTTTTGGCTTTTTCGTAACTTTCAGTATGTGACAGATTGTCTGAGGTACCTCAGAACCAGAGAGCCTGTTTGCAGACTGTGGTGTTTAAACAAACATGTGTAACGCAAAAGATCAGTTTGAAAGAGGCATTGTTATCATCAAGCAGCCTAGAACAATGTTTGTTTTATGTTTGGTCTGATTTTCTTATCATTGATCATATTTTTACATGTGGTATTCAAAGCTTAAATTTGACAAATCTGTAAATAATGAAAACACTTTTTTTTTCCATTGCTACTTCTTTGTTCTTTTCTTCTTTTTTTTTTCATTACATTTGTGAGCACAATGAGAACACCAGATAAACAAGGGATATTTTTTTATACAAAGATTGCACACACACACACATCTAGCAGTTATATATATATATATATATATAATTATGTGAGAATGTTTTTGTCATTATTATCATTGCTTCCTTATTTCAAAGTTAGTACAGAGGTCTGGGATTTCTCTCAGGTATTTTTAATGACTAGATTTTATTGTTGTACTAATGTTTCACATGAATTATAAATTGCGGAAAGAGTCCAGACTTTTTGAATTTAAACATTCGGATATATGTCAGATTTAACAGAGCTGATATATCCCTTGAATTGCTAAAAGGCTTTAGATCTACCTTTGTTTTCATTCTGTCTGCAGATCAAGCATTCAGATGGCTGCCCAGCAAGCAAAGCGGGAAAAAACATTGAAGACAAAAATTGATGATCTAAATCAAGTTAAAAAACAAATAAATGATTATGTGGAGCAGGTAAGGAAATTGGTTAACTACTTTGGCTTCTTCCAAACTTATTGTAATCTGTTTGACCTCTTAGTGGGTAACATCATCTGTGGCAGAATATTTTTGCTTGAGATTTTTTTCTTTTTTTTTCCCATGACTGGCAATAACAGGAAATATCCCAGAATCTCTTTGATATTAATTTTCTCTGATGTAAAAATTCTGCCTTGTCTTGTCAGTTTATTTATTTTTTTTTTCTTTCTTTTAATCATGGAAAATTAAATTATGGCAACATTCTTGTAATAATAACTAGTTCAGTCACCAGGAACGTTCATATTCATTGGACAAACCAAAGGATTGCACATTTTTGTCTCTGTAATTTTGTTGAGAAAACTAAACAGATGTCTCTGATCATCCTATTGTGACTATGATGATTTCACCTATAAGAATGAATTGGTATTTTCAACATCTGTCTTGTTTTTCATGTTGAGTTCACACAAATTGATTTCAATGATGTGAAGAATGCTGATTTTACCAATTACTTTGAAAATGAAGAAGACATATCTGGATATATATTTTTTTTTTTTTCAGTTAACTAGACTTGGCACATCCTGGATCAAAAGCCAGGAAGGATCCTATCATGACATAAGTGCGCAGTTGGAAACCTCCACTGACCTGTTGTGTGAGGTGTTGGATAAGATGGTTGGTAAGTGCTGGATGCTGTAGCTGCTGTTATTTGTAATGGCTGTCATGTAGTCTTTGTGGTACACAAAAATCTTGCACTGACACAATGATGTGACTGTAAAAGGAGGCAAATCCAAATTAGTAGTTTAAAGAAAAGATGTGACCATTTGTTCCAATTAGGTATTTTTTTCAAAATCACATGACCTAGTGAACGAATGATGTCCAGAATCTGGACGAATGATGAGCTCTCAAACTTGTCATATCATATAAACAAAGCCACATGTGAGCGATGTTTCCTAGGTC
>JBCAUA010033752.1:0-12214 GCA_038406235.1 Peronia verruculata | reverse complement strand
ATTATTATTTTCAGAATCCACCTGTTATTCTGATCAGTTAGGAGTCAAGAAACAATGACAGGACTTTGATTAGTTGTCTATCAATTTGTTTCTTTTCCCTAAAAATTAAATTGTTTGGAAAAAAAAAATATCAACCAATCAATGAAATGTGCTCATAAGGTAATTTATAGAGGTAAATTAATAGCAAAAATAGTACACTGAAACTAACATTTAATGCTTCGTAGACACATACATGTATTTCAAAACTAATCAAAACGGAGCAGGATGCCAAATTGTGCTCTAATATACCAATGAAATGCTTGCAACTTTTACTGTTTAAGGAAAACCTCAGATAGAATAGGAAAACATTTTTTACACTGTGACAGTCTATGTATTTTTTAACAATTTTTAGTGAAAACCGCATGTCGCTGCATTTCGGGGTTCTCTTGTAATCGTCATTTATGAGATTAAATTCATCACTAAACCAATAGTTTCTGCCCACCAGCCTTAATGCGTAACGACCTTGACCGCGGCGTTGCACAGCCCAATAGGAGCTGCTGCCCAGGAGAAGGGGAAGGGTGGGTGAGGTAATGATACCGTTGGTCTTTCAGTGCGCTTTGGCTTAGGCTCGGTACTGTGTTAGGGACAGCGATGGGGGAGAGTCGGACGCGATCCCGGTGAAGTGCAGTGTGTGTTAGATACCCACGTTGTTAGAGTTGCTCTGAAAGACTTCTTGACTATTGCTAGTACTAGTTTGAACCAGTACATGAACATACTATGACTTATAATAATATAATGTATCGTGTTAATATATAATATATATATTGTTTTCGTCATTAATATTCTTTTTACTGAATCTAAGTAAAAGGAAAGTAAAAGAATTCAATGAAAGGAGACTATCCATGAAAAAAAAAAATGTCTCCTATAATCTAATTCATTGTATGTCAGGTATAACAGGATCAGGTTTCCACTACATGTACCTCGAGATAGCTGAAAAGTGGAGACAGCGCAACAAAGAACTGAGCTCACGAGCTGTGTGCAGGGAAGAATATTCTGCTCTTGCCTTGTATGTCAATCACAAGCCAAGCAATAAACTAAAAGAGAAAGGACAATGGATTTTCATCACTTCTCTTCTTTTTACCCACTCCACCATGAGTGTGAATTTCTTTCTCTTCATTTCACATTTTTCGGTTCAGTAATAACTTTGCTGGATCATAGACATAATAACATTTTAATGTGAGAGCAACGTAAACATGAAGAATGATGTTTGATGTTGAGTTTGACAGGTTTTATTTTCACTCAGATTTAAAGTTGGTAAGTACAGTATTTTTATCAGCAATTTGCATCCTGAAGAAATCTTGAAAATTTTGTTCCGAGTCAGTGGAATAAATGCAGAAAAACTTTTGACATTGATCCTTCGGCTTCCTCAGGTGACTGACATGATGAGAGTGATTCATGATGCTTTCACAACATTTGCCAACACACCACGAGAACTACGCCAGAAGACCCGAGTGCTGCGCCAGAGCCTGCAGAAAGTGGAGACTGCCTGCTATACCTTGAAAGTGCGAGGATCAGAAATTCCCCAGCACATGTTGGCTGATGTATTCACCGCAGGTGGCTCAGCACCAAATGATACTTTTAATGCAGAAGAATGTGAAGAATTTTATGATTAAATATTCCACCCTCCATTCAGCCCGCAGGTTGGTGTATTATTGTGATAAAGGGAATGAATGATGACTGGTAGAGAAATATGCACATTATGTTGAAATGGAGGGTTTTGGTGACTAGGCAAGTGTTTTTATTTCCCTGATAGGCATTCACAAACCAACTCTGGAAATGTCCAAGAAATAGTCTTGAAGCAGTTTATTTATACCACAGAAATATACTCTGTAAAATGGAGAGGAAATACATTAAATATATATAACAGTGTTAATGTTTTTTTTTTCATCATGCTGATTGAAAGTACATTATTTATAAAACGGAAATACATACAAGTATACTGACTGGCAGTTATGGTACATCTATCTGCAATTTGTCCCTTAAAAGGAGCATAAAATGGTTGAAGGATACAGGCATTCTCCAAACAGAACAAAAAGTCTGAACATTTCTGCAATTTGGTTTGTTTACCATTCACCTTTGAGGAGACATGAATGGTGTCCTTTCCCAAGACAATTACAAAGTAATAATTTAAAGACATGACAAAGGAACAACTGCTCTTTCAGCAACAAATCCACACACTTCAAATATACAACAGTTTTTGCTGTTGTTTTCCTGAATCTTAAAATGAATGCCATGCTGTAAAAAAATCAGTCAGATAATTCAAAAACATGGACATATGCCAGTATAAGTAAATTTAATATCATCTGGTAATTAGTCAGATCTAACAGTAACAGTCTGCTGGAACTATGTCATGTCAATTGTCTTTTTAAGTTGCAACTCATGAAGAAAAAAAAAAAAAACACGTTAGTCACTCTGAAAACATATAAAATAAAATTCTTCCACAAAAACTTGAACAACAAACACATCTTTTCTCCTTAAATGTAACCTTCTATTCAAATAAGTTTGTAACACAGCTGTAGTGTTGATGATGATCAAATGGCTGCCATCATTAAAGACTTGACATCCCTGCACAATTCCAAAGCCACATCACTGTCTTTTGCAGGCTTCCTGTTCATTTAAAAATAGATACATGTTATGTAGCCCAGCATAAGTTCCATATAATCAGCACTGCTCCTCTAAAGTATACTGACTAGCAGGTTATGATATATCAGCTCATAACACAGAGGGAGACCATGCCATACTGACCAGATTTCACTGTATGCCCTTGGACACTGGTCTAATTAGTGACCCACATAACCCAAGCTGTGAAGAGGACTTAGAAATTTTGTAACAACAACATAACAATAATATACCAAAGGAGAGCTGTATTTCCCCATCCTGAACTTAGTCTAGTCCTAGTGCTTATAATAATGTTGTTAACAGCATAATACATAATATAATAATGGCAATGTGAAAGTAGATGCACGCCTGGAACCCTTGTTGATCGTTGATCTCTGATAATTTCAATCTACAAAAACAGAGAAAGCACCGATCATTGGACAAAATACTTGTAGTAGGTTTACATGTTTCCAAGCTTATTTGCAATCACTTTATCCCTGCAGACATCACTTCTCATTGACATGCAATGTATCACTCTGCTACAATTGTCTGTGAATTGCAAAACCATGCCAACTGGCACTGGTCTTACTCTTCACACGTTTCCATATGTTGCAATATTAAAAGGAAATACAGTAATGGATTAATAATAGGTACTACCCTACATCAAATTTCTTGTCATGAGGTTTCATTAAAACAAGCCAGTTTGTTTGTACAGGGCTTTGATTCTAGGAAATTTGGTACCACAATTATATCTGTATGTTAATCTCTAAAAGAGTTATGCAATTCTGCATGTTGCAAATTCTGGACCCACAATAACTTTGCCCAATAGGCCATGTTTGAAAAGTACATTAGAAAAAGGTGGATGGCGGACATCGGGAGTCATGACCCCGGCGTGGCTGGGGTTCTGGAAGATGTCAGGAAGTTAAAGGCCGAAACATCTGATGAAAGAACCCACTCTTCCTCTGAAAACCATTATCTGTCTCACTCCACCCGAGGAGTTTTCCTACCACCACAAAATTTGAACTCGCACAATGCATTCTGATTTATTGATGTCCTATCAGAAATGGTTATGACTCTAATAAAAAAAAAAAAAATGCATTTTTCACCACCTAAAACTACATAAAGGTATGTATTGGTATAATATTAAGCTACATTCTCCTTGGAAGAATTTTTTGTTGTTTTTTTTTTTCTTCTGATGAATGTTTTCTTTAAGCGCTATGAACAGAAATGCTGTTGCCTAGTGGTGAAGCTGAGTGAATTGACAACATTTTCACAGGGCCAACAGACTCACTGGGGGGTTTGGGCTAACTACTAATTTAGGAGTTCCTCATTCCATGTGGAATCCTAAACACCATTTACCATTTTATGGTCAACTCCAAACATATGTATATGGAACATTGCAAGTGGTGTGCATCATCCCATCCAGGTGTTACAGATGAAATTTTGGTTTCAAAACATGCAGCTTACTTTTGAGCCCAAGAATGAAGCAAAAATGAATAGAGCAAAGGCAAACCATGACTAATAAGATGTTGCTGTAAATATGGCACTTTTTCATTGTTGGTCACATGACAAGCTGTGTTACTCTCAACAAAGAACACATGAACTATAGCTTCTGGACAACTGTTTTGTTCATGGCAAGTCTAGGTTACATAAAATGGCTATGGAAGAAGTAGGAATGAGAACTTGACAAGGTACATGGCAAATGCTTCTATTCAGTGTCATTAAGTGGCCAATGTATACCCTAAGTATGACATGTGTTCTGCAATGAATCATTTTCCCTCTCCCTAGGGAAAGAAAGAAAGAAAAAAAAAATATGTTTCTACAAGTTCTAGCATCAAATTCATACAACACTAATCATAATATTGACAGGTACCACATATATTTCATAGTCTGTGTCTCTACTGTACTACAGGAGATGCTCCAAACTGAAGCATGAAATGTACACAAAAACAACTGAACTAGATCAACCATAAGTTCTATGATGAGACTGTAATGTAAAGAGAGTCTTAGAGTACATCAATGTGGGCAGTGAGGAATGGTTAATATTACTGACAACATTGTGACATGAATGTTCACCATAGATCATTGCCATCACCAAAGGACAGCCATGCAGTGTTTAACAGTGGTTGATTAGCCCACTGCAAGTCAATGAAACAATGAATCTGATACAGTGATAATGCTCATGAGACACTTTGCACACATCACTGCTTTACAGATGATTTGGTCATGACATGAATAGCCCCTAGGACAAAAAATGTTTACATTTGCCTTCAGCTCAACTATTGTTTTGAAACACTAGTTCTTAAAACATGATCAAAGAGTAGGCTATTTCTTGTTTCTATCCATCTTCAGATACATCTGAATATTCTGAATGATATACATTATCATTATCAATTTTTTTTTGCTGCAAAAATGCCTGGGAGCTGTTGACTTTCCAGACAACTGAAACATTGTCTGATGCCCTATTTCAACAATTTTGATTTATGTAAGTTCACAACTCTACTATTCTTATTAAAAAAGCAAACTAATAAAATGAAAAAGCTAAATATACAAAACATAGATAATACTGTACACATCATACAAAAAAAAAAAAAAAGAGAGAGAGAAATCTGAAACTGAGACAGAAATAAACAGGAAAATATTAAAGTATTTACTAGAACTGGAAGGCCGATATACAGGTCTTTATAACATCTAAAGTGTTCCTTCATTCTGAACAATTCATTTATAAATCTATACTGGCCAGAACAAACAACAACAAATATGTGTAACCTTGATTTCTAAGCAAACTGAATTTACTAGGACACAGAGAAGATACAGAAATGGCAATAACTTAAAGACTATGATTGTTATTCTCAGACTTTCTCATTTACAGAGACATCTTTTTCTTTCCATACAAAGCTCTAGTGTGGGTGCAAAGGGCTGTTTGAAATTAGTGTTAACTTGAAATGACTTTTACTGTCAGTTTCAACTTTTTCAATAGTTTCTGATAGCCCAAGTACTTTTTCATAACTGAAGTACATGTAAGTAACAAACCAAGCTTAGGCCAAGCACACAAACACTGTGGCAAGGTGGGGCTTGGGTATTGGTGCAGACACCACTTCCCACCCACGATGTGTATTACGACATGGTGAGCCATTTGGTGGCCGAACTATCACTGCCTGTTTGGTCATCCGACCCTCCTCTCCCGCCCAGTATGTCCCCTGTTCTGAATTTTTTTTGTTGATCTGTGTAGTGTAACTGATGAACGCATTGTTTCTGCGCAAGTTTTGTATCGTGTATTTTCTCCATATCTGACATTATAGTTAGATTTAACTTTCATGCATTATTTTCTTACTTCCAGTCTACTGCTAGTCGAGAGGTAGTTCTAGATTACAATTTACACACCCTAGTTCCCCTGCATCCATGTTCTTTTTTTTTTTTTGTTTGTTTTTAAATCAAGGTTGGCATTCTTACCACAAGTGATTCACTTACAAGTAACCAAAATGCAAAGCACAAAAACTCTCTCTCCTTTCGTTCTTTCCCTCTCTCTTTCTCTCCCATTTGCCTGCACTGAATTCTGTCCTGATGTCATGGTGACAACAGGCCAAGACATGGCTTTCTTTTCAACTTCAAAATCTTGTCCACAGAACATTAAAAACCATGCTCGTTATTAATTTTAAGTACTATCCTAACAACACATCATGACAGCAACACAAAATAATTAGATCCTGTGCAAATTTAAAGATTTTTGTTGGAATCGGCGAGATCGCTGCCAATCTGGTGCCAAAATTTTTACCGCCCTGCGCTATCCTGAAAACCGCCATCTTGGCAGGCTGGCTCACCAAGCTTGTTGCCTAAACCAATCTGAGTTGGTCGTGGGGAAAATGTGTGTTCTATTACTGGGCGCACCACTTGCAGCAGATTGGGTTTGGCGCCAGATTATATGTGCGTGGGCACTTAATCAGGATATTCATTACAGATCAAGATAAAAAATAGCATGCCAAGAAATCAATAAAATGCAGTAAACTGCTGGGCTACTGGCTCATATAATCTACTATTGTCATATATGCATGTACATGATGTATAAAATGCATATTTCCAATTTTTTTACCCTCTTTATCAGCCCCATACATGTATACAGACTGAAAAAGCATAGGGCTTAGGAAATCATGCTGTTCTTAACATCTTCTATTAACAACCCAGGGTCAGCCAAGTCAAAGTCAAAACATTACAATTCAATTCAAAATGCTAGAATCACAAGCTATATAACAGGGAATGTCTTCCACCAGCTAAATTGCTTCCCTTGCCAGACACAAAGGATATTGAACAAGCATGACAAAGATGGAGAGAAAAACCACCTGCCTTCTTGTATTCGAAATATAGTGGAACCCGCGAGAAGTCAACTCACTTAAAGTCAACTCTCGGTTCAAGTCAACCTGCTCCTCCGGTCCCCCCTTTTTTCCCCTCTATATTCTCATTAGTCTTGCCCCTGATAATGTCAACACCTTCAGAGGTTGAACTCGCTTAAACTAAAGTCAACTCCAGATGGCCCACGCTGGCTGACTGACAGCCGAAAGCTGTGAAGACAAAGAGAAAAAAAAGTCGGAAAGAGACCGAGATGTTTTGTTACAACACACTAGAGCCTGAGGGCCTGTCCCTGTATTGAGAAGATGATTGGCTGTCTTCACCTGTCTTGCATTGGCGGGGATTACATAAACACATACCCACACTTGCACGTCTGGCCCGTGGATGGTCAGTAATTGGCCCTCTCCGCTTGCCTGGCATTAGCGAGGACATTCCAACACCTACTCCTAGTCGTCTCTCTTCACCCTACTTAGTTTAGTTTGTTGACACTCATACTTAAAGACCGCGTAGACAATCACTGCACCTGATTTTTTAAGTCACATCTTTAGATCATGTAATAATACCGAGATAACCACCCAGGAGAAGATTGAAAATGCGTTTAAAAACTTGAACCGCGGATCACTTCGATTGACAGGCTTAAGAATAACCACCACGCTCATTCCTATAATTTGTAAGCTAAATAGGTCGTCGGTACCCGACCAGACTTCTGAGTGAAAGATCCTGGGATGACTTTACATCGTGGTCGGCAACAAGCGGACTGAAAGTGAAAATATAAACAAGGGGCGGGATGAAATATCACGGTTAATCAAAGATTTAGGTTCAAACGGGAACTACACGAGCTTGTTTGCTTGTGTTGGGGTTTAACGGCACATCAGCACGATAACGGCTTTATTGTGCCTAGCACGGTAATAATGAATTGTTTGCGTGGGCCAAGCGTTGATCGGATCATGTATGACGGGCGCACTTGCAATGACCATTTAGCATGAGGGCGGGATGGGCGAGGTGTAACACTACACGTCCAGACTAGGCTACATCATGCACTGTTAGCCTAGAGACACAAGCCTTGGCAATGGCAGCAGGCCATAGCAACAAATGGGAAAACGCAGTTCTTTTTTTTTTTTTTTTTGCTGGACTATGAGTATATACTGTTTTCCAATGCATGTTCATTCCTACAGTCTACGCTCTCGTGATGTCGCGTTTGTTTTTCTTACGCCTTTCAAACCCAAGAGACAGAAATATCTTGGCTTTTAGAAATTGTCAATTTTTGTGGGTAGAAATTTGGAATTTGGAAATTTCGCCCGGACAGGCATGATCAGAGTCTCTAAGGGGTTTAACCCAATAAATATGTAACACTTTGACCCCCTGTGCTGACCAGATATGTGAACTCGGATAAAGTCAACCTCGCTTAAAGTCAACACTTTTTCTCGGTCCCGAGGGGTTGACTTTATGTGGATTCTACTGTATTATTTACAGACAAATTTGACAAAATTACTGCAATAAGAAGAAAACATTTTCTTTCCTCCACAAATTCTTCAGAATTTTTCATGATATATATATACCTTGTAAGTCAAAAGGCATGAAAATGATTTCCTTCCTGAACTTGTTCACCAACCCTGATTTCTAGCAAAGGAAGTGATTATGCTGGTGAAAACAACCCCATTCATTGTTTTTCAGCAGGTCTGAAATATACCATGTACTGCACTTTTTTGTGAATTTAAAATGTACTTTCTTCCGATAATGGTGTGATTCCAATGTTCATTCTCAAGAGCAGATTTAAAAATACGTTTTCTCATCTGGGTGACTGGACCACTATACATCTATACAAGTACTAGGAAATTCATGAAAACCTCTATTTCTTCCCCATTAAATCCTGCCTGGCACTTATAAAACCTATAACAGCTTCAATGACCTTGAAATATACAGTAATAATACATCTAATAATATCACTCATAAGGCTTAAGAACATTTCCTGCTGAGTCTACTGCTAACAATACGACAACTACAATCACTCTTCATTCAGTCTCTGGACCAGTTATTTATTTCAGAAGCATCTGAAAATTTGGCACATTGTCACTACTGGAATTGGAACTGTTATCATTTCTTCGGCCAAATGCCAAATCTGGTCCATCAAAATGCCGCACACGTACTTTTTGCTTATAGTGATAAATTTGTAAGAATTGTTTCAGGCTATTTGGCAACGGCAAAGCAAGAATCTGGTCATAGGCTAAATGGTCACAGATGACAGCTCGGCAGATATGTTGCAGAGAGAAGGGAAAGTTACGAGGCAAAGGTCGTGTGAGCATTGGCTCAAAGAACATGCAACAGCATGGGTCCTTATAGTGTTCCATAAGTTCACATACAGAGGGGGCTGAGAAGACAGCTGGGTCATGTGCATCAAAACTGAACCTGTGATTCCACTGTTCTACCCGAGCATGCAATGACCTATTGTATCTCCGGAAACTGACAGAGAAAAGAAAATCTTCTTGAGCACTGTCTCGTAACAAAAATGTTCCCTCAGGTTTGCTGTCAAGGAGGCGCTCCGCCTCATATCGATCCATCACCCCCCAATAAAATGGACAGCCCAAAATTTTGACTAGATCTGGAACTAAACAGTGAATGAAATCCACCTGGGTGTGGATACGAGGTGAGCCTGCTGATCCACCATCCATGGTAGCCATACTCCTGGATCCTTGCCACTGCCAAACAGCATCGTTCATCAGAAGTGAGTAGTCCTCTGTTGGAGACTCAAGTGATGCCAATGATGTTTCAGAATTGACTGACCCTAAACGACTTTGGTGGCGTAAAATATTGCGAACTGATCCAGAGAAACCCAGACGTGGACCATATGCTTGTGTAAGAGAGACTGGGAATACATCAACACCTGTGGCCATCTCCTGGGCTCTCTCTCTGATGCGTATTGTGTCTATGTCATCCACAGGGTAAAGTCTGTCAAAGTCGTGAACATGTGTCAAGTCAATTAGCTGACCAGCACCAGATAAAGGCCTGGCCCTGGGTGACCTCCGACCTGAGCTAGGTGATCCTCTGGCTTGATACGTGCCAGAACAGCCTGTCCTGTTATGTAGTGAGAGATCACATCGGTGACTGACTGAACGCTGTGGCTGTGACATTCTCCATCGAGGGTTCCAGCGCCCACGAAAATGTATACTCCAAAACTTTTTCTTGACATTGTGCTTGTCTTTTTTCTTCCTCCTCACTACTGTCTGTCTGTTTTCTCCGTTCGGAGATGCTACCTGCCCTGATGCTCCTGAACTCTTTCTGGAAGGACTGTTGGTACTGGAAAGTGACTCATCTTCTTCAGATGAGGTATTGCATTCAATACTACACACTTTTTTATCTTTTGCACTACTACCCTCTTTCAGTTCAAGTCCATCTACCAAACTGACCAGAGACAGTTCACTTCCACAGCAAAAAAATGGTCTCACTGAAGAACGCTGGCCCCTTGAAGCAGCAGAGCGGTGCTCTGTGAGCGATTTATTGTCTGGCTTTTTCAGAACAACAGAAAGAGGTTTAGCCGGTCCACTCAGAATAGCTGAAGTGGTGACTTTCAAGGAAGAAGAATCAGTGGATGTTTGCCCATTTGTCGACCTTGGAGTGGTCAGTAATGGTGTGTAAATGTTTGCTGTAGTTGTCCTTGCACGAGATGAGGAATTCCTCTGGCCTGTTGGTACAAAACTTTCTAATGTTCCATGACCCAAAGTGTCCTGATCTACTGAAGACCCTGAAAAATTTAAAAAAAAAAAAAAATCAGACTAAATAAATGCTGAACATCAAGCAAAAAGTCATATATACATGTAGTTACATAATTTTTATTAAGAAAAATGAATTTGAATGACAAAAATAGAACAGACAACCTGAAGCTGGAATTTCCCTGAATGTGAGGATTTTTGTTGTTGTTGATCTATATACTGTCTATGAGCACTGCAGCACAACCATACAACTGCAATGTCTAGTGAATATGGCCCATACAGGACTGGTGTTGAACACTTGTAATTTATTGGGAAACTAGGCCAAGCAAAGTGTCTAGAAGTTACCATTTAAATATTCATTACACTATCAAAATGATTATAGTTATAGTTTTATTAAACCCTGGAGTATCATTGAATGTCAAATTGCCTTTATGATATTCCTCACCCGCAAAGGTTTCTCAAACAAGTCATCAAAGTTTTGACAGTGATCTGTTCCCCAACACTGACTCAACTAAACACATACAGTCGAGTCTGCTTAAATCAAATTTGCCAGGACCAGCTTCATGGGTTCGATTTATGACCTATGAAGCAAAAAAAAAAAACAAAAAACTTCCAATTTTGACAAGGGAAACAACTCTTGAATTACCTATGAGGAGGGGGAAAAAAAAAAAATGAGGCTGCCACTTTCTCCACATGTTCGCGATGTTTTAATATCGTCAAGTGTATTTGAGGGAATGCCATACTTTACAATTATGGCCTTCATGGACATCGCACTTATGTCTATTTCCTGCAACATTTTCATTTTCGACTCAATGGGAAGAGCCGTCTTCTTACTCTTCGATGCGTCAGAGGGAACCATCACATTGTCTATAATAAAATTAAGCTAGTCAGCTGCCGCCAAAAAGGCACGATGTAAAATAAATACTGACAAGAGCTAGCCGTCTGTACCGCTACGCAGTGATTGTAACTCAGGCACTAGGCGCACAAAGGCACTAGGCTGTCTACACACGAAGCATTATAATAGTAATAGTACAGTATATGCGCGTGTTTGACCATGTCTACCTGTACTAACACTAATAAGGTTCTGTGAAGATGCTTGATTCTCGATCGGCATCGCTGCTCCTCGTACACTTGAAGCCATGGCGCGGGGCATATTCATATTGCATTTATGCAAATCAATTGCCTGATCCCTCTCGCCCCATCCGTGACGCTTCTCCTTTGTTTTCCCCATTGGGTGGGAACCACGTGGAGAGAACATACCTTTGGGGCCGCGCTGATGGGTTCGATTTTGCAGAAAGTCACCACGATGGCTTCGCATTATGTGCGAAGCATTAAATGGGCACAAGGAGGAAAAAAATCTGTTCGTTTTTATTCGAATTATCAGAAATTTGCATTATCAGAGTTCGGTCTAGGTGGACTCGACTGTATATGTGACAAGATGCAGGTGGGAGCATGTATGATATACTCTGCACACGTCTTTATGGGTCACAAGGGAATATGAGATAACTTGCATAATTTAGGATGGG
>JBCAUA010033741.1:0-12215 GCA_038406235.1 Peronia verruculata | reverse complement strand
GTGGGGGAGGGGGTGGGTGAGTGAGGGAGTGAGTGAGTGAGTGGGTGAGTGGGTGAGTGAGTGAGTGAGTGGGTGAGTGAGAGAGTGAGAGAGTGAGAGAGTGGGTCAAAGAGTGAGTGAGTGAGTCAGTCCGTCCCTCAGTCAGTCAGTCAGTCAGTTAGTCAGTACGTCAGCCAGGCACGCAATCAAATTAATGAGCCAGTCAGTCAGTCAGTCAGTCAGTCAGTCACACAGCGAGTTAATCAGTCAGTCAGTCAGTACGTAAGCCAGGCAATCAGTCAATTAATGAGCCAGTCAGTCTGTCAGTCAATCAGTCAGTCAGTCAGTCAGTCAATCAATCATCAATCAGTAGGTCGATCAATCAGTGGTCTGATATTGTTTTTTGAAAAGAGTATAACATGTGGAGCCTCTGACTATAAATTCACCCTTATCCGAGAACACTAGACGCCAGACTTCCCTACCCAAGAAGCCAAGGAACATTCAGTAACTATATAAAATCAAGCGGATCGACATCTTCTCACCCCCCTTTTTTTTTAAGGATTTGAACCAGGGACGTACATTTTCATCGATGAGTAGACATTGTACCACGGCGCCAATCTTACTCTCCATTTCCATCTCTTCTCTTTACACCTCCCCTCCTAGTCCTCCATTCTTTCAACTTCAGTAACCTCTTTTCCCTTCTCTCATTCCTGGTGACTTCGCCTTCCTACTTTCTCTTTCTCTCTCTCTCTCTCTCATCATCATCCATGTCGTGTCTCTCTCTCTCCCTCTTTCACTCTCTCTGCTCGAACAGGAATTCTTATTAAAATTTCCACGGAATTTGAAGATCCTTATCTCGGTTGCCATTTCCGGTTCATCCCACTCCCCGCTTTCCATTTAGTTATGGCGCTGTCTGCATGAATGACATCTCTAGTACACTTTGATATAACGCCTTTTTTGCCACCTCTCCCCCCCCCCCACCTCTCTCTCACTCCCTATCTATCTATCTATCTATCTATCTATCTATCTATCTATCTATCTATCTATCTAACCTACCTACCTACCTACCTACCTACCTACCTACCTACCTACCTACCTACCTACCTACCTACCTACCTACCTACCTACCCACCCACCTGTATGTCTGTCTCTCTGTCAATCTACCTATATGTATCAACTATTCGCTTGTCCGTCTGTCCGTCCATCCTCAGTCTGTCCGTCTGTTCATCTATCTATTACCTTCCTTCTCTCCATCATTCAACCATTCTGTCTAAGGCATCTGCTCATTTTCTCCCCCCTCTTCCTTCCTCCTGACCTCCTCTATCTATACATTCTGTATTACCTCTCCTTCCCGCCTTCCTTCATTCACTCTTCCAACTATCCTCAGTTTAGCTCTTAGAATATAATACATGGCTTCTGTATTGGTCAGGATAACCCATACACTATAGATCACGCCTAAGTCATCGGCATTTATTGGCCATAAATCTACAGATATCTTCTCTCAGTAAGTTTTGTACGGAATAGAAACATTAATTTAAAGACCACAGGGGAAAAGTGACAGTAGTCACAAAACACGTTTTTTACTGTTATCTACCGTACCAGTAGCCCTCGTACTGAAGTTTCATGCGGTCTGTCTGCCTCTAGCGAAAGACGACTGTAATACATACTATAAATAAAAAAAAAAAAATGGAAGTGTCTATTTACGCGACTGGGTCTTTTTTGAACACTCGCCACCCGCTTGTCGGACCTACATGTTAGCGTGTCGACTTGCGCTGGCCGACGGTTCCAGCAGGTTAAGCCAACGTGATTGGTCTGGTCCATTTCAATCATTAGGAAAGAAAGTACTGGCGTGTAGGCGAGAGATTTTCTTTGTTTGCCGACACGTGGGTCAGCGCTCGTGATTTTTCCGTTATCGTGAGTTAAGTTCTGAGAGTAGTCGTGTAAATAGACTCGGCCATAAAAAATACAAGATATTTCTTGAACAAGAATCATACACTTTCAAATCTTAAAATTCATTTTACATAAAACTGGTACATGTACTTTGTGACTACCGTCATATTCCCCTGTGGTCTTCATTGATTTTAAAGGGTAAATGAAAAAAAAAAAAAAAAAGCCCTGTGCACTCAAGTGACACTTTTTATTTCCTCGGAGAAACATCGTCAAACGGAAATCATTTTGTTCCATATATTAAGTAAATCATATTGTAGGCTTAACCTTCATCAGCGATAACAACAATGACAACAAAGATGATGATAATCAATCTGTGACAATTATTGAAACATCAACAATAACCAAAATACCAACAGTCATGTCAGCATTAACTATGCTATTACTGATCAGTAAAAACAAAATTAGCTATTAATTTATGACAATAAAGTTAACGTGATCACACGCATAGTAGGTGATGCAGTCCTCCAATGAGAAAGCTACTGTCAAAAAAAAAAAAAACTATATTGTACAACATAGTGTGTTGTAGTAAGACCTGTTTGAGTCTGACAAATGCTGGACGCAGAATTGACCCACTTTGACCTAATTTTCTTATGTAGGTTAATATTCAAGAACTAACACTTGTTACAAGCTGACTGCATGTTCAGTGCAGCTGAGCTAAAAATTGAAACAAAAGTATTAAAAAAAAGCCGACTTACACACAATAGAAGAAATTGGACTGTTTGACCTACTTTTCAAGGTCACCACGCCCTCCTCGGGAAAATGAGAGCTTGCCTCTCTTAAGAAATACAATCTTTATGCTATCCCATACTTTCATGCAAAAAAGAATGCTTTGAACCGAAAGTGCAAACTTCCTTCAAATTTTGGGAAACAACAAGCCCACTAAGTAGCGTTAACTTTATTCAGCTTTTAACATGTCAAGTACTAACAGATTGCTGTATTGAGTTAGCGGCCTGGTAGACAGTCCCTCTATAAAGCGTTTGCTAATTAATGATTTAATCTTATCGGTCTGACGGGAAAGTATTGTCGGAACGTACAACAGTTTTTCTGAATTAATAATCTTGTACATCTACTTGTTATTGCCTTTTCATTGGGTCTTCATTTTCCTGAATTTTGCGTATTTCGAAGACCAGACATACAGAGAGTTTGAGGAGGAAAGACGACAGAGTGGGATATATAAGGATTGAAAGTCAATCTATTCCACAGTAAATAATTATTTAGTTTTTCAAGGCGAATCAAAATATTTCCAATACGAAATTTTAGCCTTTTCAGAAAACAGATAAGAATTGAACTGCAATTTATGAGCCATTCATAGCACAGGCATAGCAAATGACGGAGCACACACGGTATGATTTGATAGGTCAAATTGAGCATTAACATTAAGACTGTGTACTTGTTTGTTGATCAGATGAAGATGAGATGGAAGAAGCCTGGAAGAGATGTACTTTCTACACCAACAAAGCCCTGGGATTTGTCACAGGAGCCCTCTATGTGAAGGGTACAGACTCGGAGGGCAGCGTGGAAAAGGTGCGTAGGTCAGAGTGACCAGGGGCACTGATGTCCGTACTGTTGTGGTCTCTGGCCCTCTCCGTTGATCTAACATATTGATTGTCTTGTAGGTGTTCTTGATGTTTTGCTGTTGCCGGTACTGGATTTGCTTTGTTACTGTGGTTGTTCTTGATGTTGTGTTGTTGTCGCCACTGCTGATGTTGTTTTCGTTGTTATCATCATTGTTGTTGTTGTTGTTGTTGTTGCAGCTGCTATTGTTGTTATCATTGTCCTTGTTGTTGTTTTTATCGTTGTTATTGCTGTTGTAGTTGTTGACCCTGTGCTAGGATTGTTGACCCTTTTGATGTAGCTGCTGTAGTAGCTGTTGGTAGTTACAATGATTGTTACTGTTTTTGTTTGGATGTTTCTTGTCTAAGAAGTCACCACGGCTGACAAAAATTCAGAACCTTACAGTTCCCTGCAGTTCTGCACATAGTTAAGAATGAACGCGTTCAAAGATAAAAGTAAAAAAAAAAAGAAACAAACAAACAAAACCCAGTCAAACAAGACTGCCTCAGATAGACTTTACTCTGTTAAACATTGAACTTGAAGTCAATTTTTTGTGCTCAGTGATTTCCACCTGTTGGAGAACACAGTTTTCTTAAATTTTGCCTCCCGAAGACGTGGGAAAATATGCCACGTTCAATGTGAATTGAGCAAAGTCTTTTTGACTCTACAAATGTGACCTAGAATATCAATTTATCGGCAATTAAAATGCTTTAATCTACCTGTCTACATACATTTAGATTTTTGGAGTTCAGTGGCGCTCAGATTAGAAATTTCTGTCTCTACTACTTTTGAACTGGTTTCTTACAAAAATCAAATTGAATTCACCCAAATTTTCTGATTTGCTTGACAGACATAGACTTCAACTTCTACAATCAGAATTTTTACATGCGCTGTCGTCATGATCACAACACAAGCGCCTCCATCATTGATGATTGTTGTAACACAGAAAATTATGGGGAAATTAATAAACATTCCAACATTTTGCCTGTTTCCTATGGTCCCTACACATGGTTTAATGTACCTAATTCGAAACCTCCCCCGAAATGGCTCAGGCACTTGTGATCCCAACGATATGACGACTAGGAATGCACCTGTTTACTGCAGTGGAGAGAATGTGATTGAAGTTCTTTTAGGAAACAGGTTCAATTGTAATCTTTGTTTATTGCAGATGGAGCGGCTGATCATCTACGTGAAGAATGCCTTCAAGGATTACTTACTCCACAAATTTTGGATGGACAAGAAGACCAAGAAAAAAGCTGAAGAAAAGGTTAGAATGTAAACCTACATTCATGATTTGTTTGTTACTGTATCATTAACATGCTGGGTAAAGTGAATTGTAAATGCTGGCAAATGCAGGCTAGTTTGAACAAGCCCAAGCACTCTTGACTCTTTATTTTCTTTACACCTTCCTATGTACTGTGAGATTTACTGATCTTCTCACAGTCTTTAGCTCCTGGAATATGAATGCTAAGTTCCTGACAGCAACATCTTACTGCTTGTTCTCTCGAAAGACTTAAAGACAGTTATGGTTTTTATAAGCTTTTCAACCTCCTGTAGTGGTGGTTATCTCAGCTGTCCACAACCCTGGTCGTTATGTGATCAGTGTTTTCTATTGTAAAAATTTGAACAGATTTCTCAGACATGTAAAGCCATGTCTAGTCTTTCTGTTCGTAGTGAAAAAGTTTTCTTTGACTACATCAAAAAGTTCAATTGGATTTTTAACAAAAGTCCATTGGTTCTGGACATCAATCAAAGGGCTCAAAATATTGATCTCTCTCTCTCTCTCTCTCTCTCTCTCTTTCTCTCGTGATATTTTCTCCTTTTCACTGACTCTATCTCCATCTCTCTATCCTCATCTTTTTTTTTCCGGCCTCTGTGCTTACCTGTTATACCAGTGCTAAACACGATCTAGAGTTAAGAAAGATTCATTAATAGATTTGACTTGATACTGCATGTAGCCATAGTCCTCATCTGTTGAAGATGCATCATGTTAGAATACACTATATCATGCGTTCGTAGATGATGGTCAGTCCACTCTTGATGATGGATTCTTTTTCTCACACACTCACAAATACTCTTTTGTTTTCTCTCACTTTTTCTCTTCTCTCTCACTCTCTCCATCCCTCCCTCTCTCATTCACTTTTTCTCTCTCTCTCTCTTTTTTTTTAAAAAAAACACACACACACACACACACACACACACACACACACACACACACACACACCACATACACACACACACACACACCACACACTACACACACACATATATGTATGCATATACATACAGCATATATATATATATATATATATATATATATATATAGATAGAGAGAGAGAGAGAGAGAGATAAAACATACCTTGTTTAAAATTAAACCAATGAAATATGAAACACGTCAACGGACGACCATATCTCCCATAATATTGCTTACATGTTTTCAAATGAACTCATGCGTGTTACAATCATTTGTTTTTGGTATTTATTAGCACTTCCTTGTGTTTCATGATTTTGCATCATACAAGTAAACTGATGCTATCTAAATAACAACTTCTCATTCGTCGACTCCTACAATAAGCTTAAGTATGTTCCGCCAAATTGCCAGGTTTGTTCGCCAGTTGGTGCTAGCTTGGTTGTATTGATTTGCGTGTGAAGAATCTGAAAGACAGACAAACAGCCACGCACATATCATATACACACACGAACTGATTGAAAGAGAAGGAAGAACAAAATATAAAAAAAATTAAAAAAAAAAAAAAAAAGAGAGTAGATGGAAAAGAAGAATGATAGATTTGTAGAGAGAGAAGGAAATGGAGGGAGATAGAGAGAAAGAGAGAGAGAGAGAGAGAGAGAGAGAGAGAGAGAGAGTGAAGATTAAGTTGTAGAATGAGAGGTGAGAGAGAGAAAGAGAAAGGGAAAGAAAGATATTATTTTTATCAGTTTTATTTTTGAATGTCTGCTTACAATTTAAAAGCAGATGTCAGAAATCATTGGCACCAAGGGTGACTAATCAAGAACAGGCTGTAAACCTGATGATAGGGCTAACGTTAGAAAGTAGACTTTATAATAATATTATTCTTTTTCTTTTCTTTGTATCAAGTACAATGAACGGGGTGGGGGGGGGGGATTTTCTTATCTATTGTTGAGTTGGTGTCCTTTCACACATATTGTGAATGTTTAGTTTGTTTTGTTTGTGGTTTATTATTTTAATATTTATCCCTGCAGTTCGTGACTTTCGTCATAGTCTTTCTTTCCTCTTTTCCCCATTTCTTTTCTCTCAACAACTCTTTATCTGACGCATTGTTATACTGAGCTGGCGCTTCCATTCATCGAACATTATTTGCAGATTAACTCTTACAGAGTGCTTATAAGCTTACTTTACCGATTATCGCTAAAAAAAAAAAAAAATGGCTTTCAGACCTAACTCTATTCATGAAGGTAAGAGCAATAACCCCTACAACTGCCGTGTGTCGAATTTATTTGTCATAAAGCTTACGCTGACTAGCATATTCAACGCACAAGGTGAAAGAAATCAGTTACGATAAAAGACCTTTCAGTATTAGTGATGAATTTTGTGGTTAACAAAATAAAACTTTGTTTTCATCCTTATTTCTGTAGTACAACAAGAGTCTTTCCAGTATTTTGATTTACTGCCATCATTTAGACAAGCAGGAGTATCGTTATCGGATAGCCTGTTCCACTCACATACAAAGAAAAAACAAATTAAAACGGAAAGTAAAATGTAAAACAGCAAACTAATACTGAGAAATATAACCAATGATTTTCAAATGCACACTTGACTACAGGCCAAATTAATAAGCAATTTGACTCATCGCCCTATGCAGTCGCTCCTACGATCAAATGAACGAACACTTTTGCATAACCACTACCAAGGTGCAAAAAGCGAAAGCGAAAGTTGAGATAACTCCCGCGTCGATTGAATCGTCTGCTGGCCTCTTCATCAACCGAAGCAGAGCCGAGGGCTGTTGGCTACATTTCTGTTGTCAATGGACAGGAAGGCGACATCGTTCTTTGCAATCTTTGCTCTGATCATTAGTGCTATAATGGCATATTTCAAAATTTGGGGTAAAATTGTGATAATCTGTTTTTACAGTGCAGCAATTGTAGATCAAGACTAGATTCTAGATCTAGAACAGATTTAAAGAGGTGACTCCAATCATGATTTTAGCAAGCTGTAGATCAGCGATGAGCTGCATGACAAATGTTTAAAAGATAAATCTAGATCTAAGTATTGATATATTTTAAATTTTCAGTAAGTTGCAAGAGAACAGATTTCTTTTCTTTCCAGTTATAATTTTTCTTCTAAGATCTAAATTAAAGGTTTAAGCGATGAAGACCAAGACATTTTTTGCTTTCCATTTCAGATAATTTTTATTATGGGAAAGAAAATGTAGATCTTGCAGTGTGTATTCTCTCAGCAAGGAACAATTTTGAACACCGAGAAGCTATTAGGCAGTCATGGCTGAATGATATAGGTACCATAAGGTAAGATTTGTCTCATTCCTACCAGGGACACTGCTTGTTCCATTCCTAAAAGAATTGAAATAGGTTATTGCATAATTTACAAAGTTCATGACTTCACAATAAATTGCTATTGACTTTATCACTTCTGTGTTTGCATTCTCAATGAACAATTAAGAATTATTTCGAGTACATAAATCTAATTCCCTGATTGATGAAACTGAAAAAAAATTATAAGACATTTTGGTGTGTTGTGATGTTTTTTCCAATATTAGTTATTTAAATTATTTCAATGTTTGTGTTAAGAGTTGAGTCTAGTCCAGTCTTCTTGTATCTACAGAATGATCTAAATAGATCTAGATGGATAAGATATGTTATGAAATAAGCAAAAGAGTTTATACGGGACTATTAAAAAAATAATTCAAGAAAATTGCTATTTCTAGCATTCAAGACTATTGAAATTGGAAATTCCTGTGGGTGATCTCATTCAGCCCAATTATTAATCATCTTAGTTTTCACCTGGAACAAAATTTGTTCACCTAAAAAGTTTGGATAACTGCTCAAATGTGGTCAGAAAATATGAAAAGCATCATAATTTCAACACCTCTGATGTGATGAGACTGAACTTCAAGTGTTTTGATGATATTGCAATCTGTGAGATATCTCATTCTTATGAGAGTTTCTTGTCACATACTGTGAAAAAGGAAATCAGTGTTGGTCGCCACATGCTTGATTACATTTTGTAATCAATTTCATTTCCATCTGTTTTGTTGTGATTAGCGACAAGTTGGTGGTTGCCAGATTTGTTGTTGGAACAGAGGATTGTCCATTCCATCCACTGGACAGGTTTGATCCATACGGATGCAGAAAGTGGACTCCAACTATGCCAGGTAATATTTTCTAAATGGAAAAATTATAGATTTTTTTAAAGATTAAATTGCATGCACTACATTGCCTGTCATTCTTGGCTTTGTAATAGAACACTGTGCAATGAATAAAGATTGTGAGCTCAGACTGTAGTTGTACTCTAACCACTTTTTTTTTCTCTTCTCTCATATTTCTGGTAGCTTTGCAGTGTGAAAAAAAATAAATATTGTACTGTGGCAGTCTCTCTCTCCCATGACGGGCAGTGGTACTGTCAAAAAACATTAGGAAAACTACCGGAAAACTGATGGCATCTGCCTATATAGCTAGGGACAGACCATCTATGCCTTGGGACACAAAGTGTATGACAATCCTGGTCTCTGTGATGTTGGTATTTTGGATGATTTAGTTTCTTGTGATATTGCTTATTTGTTTATTTGATTGATTTAGCCACTCCTCTTTTTTGAAAGAAAATGTATGGTATCCCATTAAATTTTTCTGGAATAAAAGGAAGTAGGAGCAGCAGTATCTAGCTGTTCACAAAAGTATAATCTGTCTAGAGTCTTCTGTATTGCAATACAGAGGAAGTAGGAGCAGCAGTATCACTCTAAAATTATATTTTTTTATTACTCTGGTCATAGTTGAGATATGAAAGTTACTGTCAAAGACAGCTATAATCTGTCTAGAGTCTTCTGTATTGCAATACAGAGGAAGTAGGAGCAGCAGTATCTAGCTATTCACAAAAGTATGATTGCAAATTGTTTTAACAGATTTTGTTTACTGTATAGAAAGATTTTCATTTGGAAATTGTGAGAAATGAAGAAAATGGTTGTGGAAGGGAAAATGATCATGAAAATTTAACATAATGGCTGTACGCCAATTTGGCCAATGTGGTCCCCCAAAGAATACATGATTTTAAACTATATTTAACCATCCACCCAAAGCTTTAGAATATGCATCATATCAAACATCAAAATTAAAATGTCATTGTATGCTCTTTCTTGTCGTAGTTCCAAGGCACTTTGAACTGGATTTTTACTTTTGCAGTTATCCCTTTTATCACTCTAAAATTATTTTTTTTTTTTACTCTGGTCATGGTTGAGATGTGAAATTTACTGTCAAAGACAGCAATCATCTGTTTAGAGTCTTCTGTATTGATAAGTGATATAATGTCATTGTTTTTCATCTGAACCATTGAACATAAGTTTTAACATTAACTGATGGTTTGCCTTTTTGATTGTTGTGAGCATACAAAATCAAACTTGAAGGGTTTGCACTGAAAACATTGAACTCAAAAAAGAAAGATAATAAGTTAAAGCAAAATAAGTAAAGAATTTTCAGTCAAAGTGTGCTAAAATTTTGTGCTGTGTACTAGGACATGTCACATGGACATTTAGTTAAACCTTGTTTCAATGTTTTTAACGAAGTGGTTTGTCTGTCACCAAATTTAATCATGTCATTGACATCTTTGATAAAAATTACCAATGCATTCCAGATTTGATAAACAGATGTTACCCTTTGGGAATAACATGGTAACAATTTTAGGATTTAAGTCCAGTTGTCGTATAGATAATATTTCATATTAACACAAGTTTCTTCAGTGATATATCATTCAGAGAGGGGCAAATACACAACTGATTCAATATTTCAGCCAACGGTATATATAGCATGGTACAGTTTCTCCATAAGCTAACTATAAAAGTATTATAAATCAATCATTTATAGATCATTTTAGTCAGTCAAGATGTTACACCACCAAACAAAATAAAAACAAACAAATGAACAAACTAAAAAATCTCTTGTCGTAGAAGTATGTTTTTTTTTACTTGTTTTCATAGAGCTTTCCCATTAATTGAATGCATTTCATCAGCTGAATAGGCTAGCAAATAGACATTTTAAACATCAAATTGCGCTATTGCAGATTCAGGCAATGATTTGGCAGCCTTCAGATTGACATCACATGAACCTCACATCCAAGGTCAAATGAAGTATGCTATTTATGTGAAGGTATATGCTTGCTTGTTTTATTTTGAGATAATGATTTGCTTTTTAATTAGCTTTGAACTGTCACTATTTCAAATCTTTAATTGTGTTGCACTGCAAAAGACAACATGGACATTGTAGGATGACAAAACAGATTTTGTAGTTCCACAGATGCAAATCAGAGGTACCCATTTCATAATTTCATTTAAGTCTTGTTGGTAATAAAAGGCTGTTTTTTCCTAAGTATGGCAACTTTGCTTCCACAGAAAATTGGCATTCAGTAGCCATTTTCAAACAATGGTGTATTCTCTCACTGATTGTAAACACACATCATAATGCTTGTTACCTTTCCTGTGATATCTCACATGCATGATCATCTGTCACAGGTCATGCATGATGTGATACTGAAGAGGCTTGGACTAGCAGAGATATTTCCTTTGGACAAATTGCAAAGTAATGAGAGTGTTGAGGTGACTGTCTATGATGCTGTCACAGATGTGAGTATTGTTTTTGTTCATAACTTTTCACTCATTTTAATGTCAGCCTAATTTTAGATCATGTAATTAAGCATGTCAAAAAAAAAAAAAAAGGGACTTTGCAACTTGTGAACTATAGACACAGTACAGCCAATTTCAATAAAAGAAGAACAACTATTTCATGGACAATGGTTGTTCTGATTACTATCAAGTGGGCAGAATTTGTCCAAGGAGGATCTGGGATATAGACACTTGTCTTATCAGACCCTTTATTGCAAAGCCATGGTGTAAAATAGGACTGATCACTTTTTTTTTTTCAGACTGAAAAATAATGTGAAGATTTTTGTCTTGCATAGAATGTGGTGAGCAGGCAGTAAACAATACAAACCATATTACAATCCTAAAGGCAAAAGTAACAAGGCTTCCAGTTTGATTGTTGGTTGTAATTCAAACTGGCATCCATCTAAGCTCTGTAGAGGATTACCACATCTGCATTTATTCTGTACGATTGTCATGTTTTGCTTGCTTCTGGACTCTGGTTTGTGGTCAGTCACAGCAATTGCTGCAATGCAACAATTCATTTTAAACTAGTTCATACAAGTTCAGGCCATAGTACCTACCTCTTTGTATTTTTCTACCCAGACTTAGGTTTCCCAAAGAAACACATACATAGAATGATAGTATTCTTGCCAATAAATATAGTTATGGATATTGCACATATTATTAGTCCTGTTAAACACTGAAAATGTCAGAGACTATCATGTCATCAACAATAATGGAGTGCAGGAGAGCACCAGCAGCCATTCCCATTGCAATTTTCTCCTCTGCTCTCCTTAAATCTTGAATATTACTTTAATAATAATAATAATAATATAGTACATTTATTAAGCGCCTATGCAAAGCCCCAAGGCGCTTTACAATAACACATGC
>JBCAUA010033730.1:0-12216 GCA_038406235.1 Peronia verruculata | reverse complement strand
TCGACATTTGCCCCTCTTCTAAAAATAGACGCACGAAATTTCCGGGCGATGGGCTTAATCGAGACTCTACTATTGTTTTAATGATCTTTGGGCATATGGTTCTCCCAAAGTGTATTTTTTAAACATCACCTGCCATGCCAGTGGTGTGTGATTGTTACATTAAATCAGAGAACTTATGTGTTGACGTGATGTGATTGAACTGCAGTGATGCAGTGTTGTTATGGACTCTCATCCAATGTCATGGTGAGCACTAAACAAATTGTAAAACTGAAAATCTTTGCAGTGATGAAAAGTTTATATTGTGAAATATCAAAACGGAGAAAATCTCACCCTGAATTAATTTTTTGAATGCCTTTGTTCTGCATATATTATTTATGTACATGTTTATGTTTTCTCCATGCCTTCTAACAAAATTAAAAACAAAAAATAAAAATCAACCCAGCTTGAGTAAAGAATACTACAGCAAAAAATGCATGCATAGAAATACGGAATTTTAGATTGAAATAAAGAATTTGAGTCACAAAGTGAAAGCCTATGAATATATGATTCACAAAGAAGTAAAGAGATCAATCATGAAGGTTTCAGAGATTCATGAAGGTAATGTATCATGAAGTATAAAGTAACATAATTCATGGTTTGTTTGTGTGTTTTTTGTTGTTTTTTTTTGTCATTCTTCATCTTTGTCTTGCAGACTAAAAGAATATCTTTGTTTCATGAAATTGAGGATATCTTTTAAGGATAACTTTATGTGGTAACCTGTAAACACATTTTCATGTGATAAACTGTTATGATGTTTTTGTTTCGTAAACTTTGAAGATATCTTTGTTTAGTAAACTGTGAATTTCTTAGGCTGGCAAATTGTCAGGGTATATTTCATTTGGTAAACGATTAAAATATTTTTGTTTGGTAAATTGTTAGGCTATCTTTGTATGGTAAATTGTGAGAGTATCTTTGTTTGGTAAACCAATTAGAATATCTTTGTTTGGCAAATTGTTATGAGATATTTGTTTGGTAAACTGTTACCATATCCTTATTTTGTAAACTGTTAATGTATCTTTGATTGGTAAACTGATATGATATCTTTGTTTGGAAAAAACATCGAAAATCTCTGTGTTTGGATAATTTATTTGGATATCTTTATTTGGTAAATTGTTGGGATTTCTTTGTTATATAAACGATTTTTGTTTGGTTGACAGTTAGCAATGTATCTTTGTTAAATGTAAGTACATCTTTATGTCATAAACTGGCAAAATATCCTTGTAAATTGTTGGAAAAGCTGTGTGCAGAAAATTGTAAGAAATGAGAGTATGTTTATTCAGTAAACTGTCAAGACATCTTTGTTTAGTAGACTGTGAGGATATCTTCATTTGGTAAAGTGTTGGGATATCTTTGTTCGGTGAAGTGTCAGATATCTTTGTTTGGTAAAATGTTAAGATAGCTCTGTTTGGCAGATTGTCAGGATATCTTTGTTTGGTAAATTGTCAAGATCTCTATGTTTGGTTACTTGTCAGGAGTTACCTTGGTCACTTTGTTTGATTGGTAAGGCGGCAGGATGTCTTTGTTTTGTAAATTGTCAGAATCTGTTTGTTTGGTTACTATACTGTCAGAATGTCTTTGTTTGGTTGATAAACTGCCAGGATATCTTTATTTGATAAAGTGCCAGTATATCTTTGTTTGGTAAATTGTCAGGATATTTTTAGTAAAGTATGAGAATATGTTTGTTCAGTACAAGTTTCTTGTTTCTGTCACTTGCATGTTTAAAATGTATAATCCTGAAATTTGATCCAAGGAATCTAAGATAATTATTATAGTAGGGAAGTAGAAGCCTGTGTCATCCGAACGTTATCCTAAATTTGCGATATTCCATTGTTTGATAAACTTATGACAGAGTTTTGCTTGAAAGTAGATGTTAGTTGAAATGCTTTACCTGTTCTAAAAAGCTGCAGCAAAGTGGAGAAACAGGGAGGAGAGAGAGAGGAGAAAATTGAAGGAGAAAAATTCTGAAAAGAGTGTGTGAGCAAAAGGGAAATAGAGATGAAAGACAGAAAGAATGAGAGGGAGAGATTAACAAAGGATGTGGAGGAGAAAAAATTATTAGTGTTTGAGAAGAAAAGGAAGGGAGAGAAAAGAGTGACAGAGAGAGACAGGAGAAGGAGTCTGTGTGAAAGAGAGAGAGAGATATGGTCATATTTCCATAGTGTAATGACGGGAAACAGCAAGAGCAAATAAAGCAGATCTCTCGTTATGTTTTTGTAAGACCCATGCACTTCATGTCCAGGAGGTGGGATGATTTTACTTATGTTGTCTTGTGTACGAGATATTATACTACTCATATATTAGATGTCACCCCATATCCTGTGAGTGAGTTGGTGGACAGAGAGTTGAGAGATCCCAGTGTGCTGTGCTCGTGTATTGTTCTATATTATCTAATGTACAATCACAACTGTTGCCTTTCTGGAGCGATAGCAGTGGCCATGCATGGATACATGTAAATATGGTCTATGATGGTTCATGTTTCAGATGTTGGACAGAAGCTTTGCAAATGTACCCGGTATATTTATCTATCATTAAATCTGAATTTTTGTGAATAGAATGGATATTTATACTGTTCATCTCATTACACATAAGGTTTGGTAAACTGTTTTATGGAAATGTCAGTTGATATTGTCTCTAGCAAAAAAAAAAAAAAAATTTTCAGTTTTCAGTTTTTTAAGTTTATTTGTATTCCTTGTATTTGTGCATATATGTGTTTTTTTTGTTTGTTTATTTTTGTTTAAACAAAAATTTTGTTTTTCAGTCATTCTTTTAAAAATTTATTTTCATTTGAGTCCCACCTCACAATCTGTCATTCCAGCAGCAGAGATTTTTTCGGCCAATGATTAGGGGACCATGTTTTGATCACATTGTTAATTTTGGGTTATAAGTGTGTACAATAAGTTATGTATGTTAGGTTTCGTAATAATTTTGTGTATGTTAGGTTTTTAAAATAAGTTATGTATATTATATTTGTTATTTAAAAGTGATAAAGATGGCACAAAGATTGACAGATTTTCGTTCAGTGTAACAGCAATGCATTACCCTTTCAATTTGATTTTGTTAAGATAAGCACTTGCAGGGCTTTTTTTTTTCATTCTGTCATATCCTGGAGCATTCGAGCCTCATCGTTTACTATGTTTAATTTTTCTATCAGTCCATCCAATGTTTTCTGATACATGTCCTCAGTTCTGTACATGGCTTAATTAATTCTTATTCAGATGTTTTGTGGAGGTGTATGATTAAGTCTGATGACCGCACGAAACAAACAGAAAATAATTATTTGAAACATTTTAACAGATACGTTGATGATCAGTTTGATCAAAATTCTGTTGGTTTCTGTCATTTCATATCTCTTTTGTATCCACCAGTGCAACTACTATAGCTTTTTTGTCAGTTTATGTGTGCATATTTTACAGACAGTAGAAACTGTGTGTTATTGTGTTCTTCAAGCAACAGGTGCCATAGTGGCAAGTACTTATATTGGCTTTCCTCCTCTGGTTCTGCAGGGCTTGAATGCTCTGCAAGGAGAAAATGTTCACAGTCTCCCAGGTAGCAGTGAACAGTCATCTTCTACTTTGTCTGACAGTGAATGGTCCGCCTCTGCTTTCTTGTCTTTTTCTTCCTTAGTTTCATCCTGTTTAGTATTTGGGCCTTGTGGTACTATCTGAGATTGATTTGTCAATGATATGCTTCTAGTTTAGGTCTGGCATACTGCTCTTCTGAAACATGACAAATTACTTGTGTTTTTAGACCTCCATTTGTTCATTGTCATGACAAATGATAGAAAAAAATAAATAAATAAAATAAAATAAAGGGTTTAAAACAGGGCAAAGCACAACGGATGCCATTTTTTAAAATTTTGAGTGATACCCCACAGTACTGGGAATGGTGATAGTGCTATATGGTAAGGACTTTACTTTTCACCAAACCTGACTTATTGTTCCCAAAAGTCTTCAGAAAATTCTATTACTTAATGAAAATTACTATCAGCTGGAGAACAAATTGTCATTTTTCTCTAAACTGCGATTTTGGATATTTTGCCCCGAAACCCTTCAAATATAATCTCAGCGTGCTCTGTACTCTTGATCTGTTTCATGTGAAAATCAGGGGAAAGAAGCACTTATGTCCACTTTTTACACGTGGGAGAATATGAACTTTTGTTTTTAAAGATATTTAAGCTTTTTGTTTGTTGAAGTTCTTGATTCAAGTGACGGCTTTGGACAATAATGGCTGCGTTTTCTGTGTAGATGGGATAGTTAAGGTTCAGAACTAAATCTTGAAAAATGTTTACAAACAGGGCACCTGTTGTTCTTCCCTCCTAAGTCTTCATTTATTTCTGAAAACCATGGACAATAAATGTGGGTAATGTTTACCTGGTAATTTTCCCAGTTTTTTTATGGCTGCTGGTCTGTTTTTTTGTTGTTATTTTCTGTGTTTAATAAATATGCACTACTGTATTCCATTATAGTGGTTTCTTAAATGATTCTTTGCTGCTCAAGGACAGTTTCTAGTTATACTGACAGCTGGAAAGTGGAAACTTAGCACAACACAATTATTGTATGTAAACTAGAAAGAAAACAAAAATGAAAGTATAGTTGTTGGTAGCATATAAGCTAAACTTTGTATAATTGTTTCTACTAACCTTGAAACTTGTCTTATTCTTTGTATAGACTAGAGTTATTGTAGAATTAATCAAGGACACAGGCAAGCATATCTGGCACTGAATCTGAACAGTGCAGTGAACAAGATATTGTTCACTGTAGTGGGATGTGTCATTAAACAGATATGTCTAGTGATCAGAAGAATCTGTAGTTTTGAGGTGATGTTGACCTTAATTATGTCCTAGGCCTAGAGCAAATGAGTCAGAAGTCACGCCAGACGATTTCGATGTATAGGCGTCTTTATCTTTTTTCGAACTGAGATATAAATTTCATTTTTTTTCCAGGTTAAAAATAGGTAAAATTTTCATTTTGTTAAAGAAAAAAGGGGGGGGGGGGGACTCATTTGCCCTGGGTGCAAGATATATGAAGCTTGGATTGTCTCTCTATGATTGTGTTCATTTTCTCAGCTGCTGTATTTGTAGAGGTGATGATATGATATAACACTTTGTTTGCACCATGTTGCACATGACTGGAAAAGTCACATCTGAGTTCAAAGGTCAGCCTGATAACTGTAGTCAGTTGTCCTTGCCACTGATGGATCGAGGTACTATTTCAGTTTCAGTGAACTTGAAATAGCTGCCACATATCTGCTCCGTTTGTTGACCATTCGAAGTGAAGTTTCAGCTTATATAACTTTAGCTTTCAGACTCTAACTCTCAGATGTTCATAACCAGTTATCAGCCATAAAAAGAGATTTTTGCAGTTACAATGTCTAACCTTCAGATGATCAGACCATATTATTGAAGTCATGTTTCAATCACTTTGATTTTGTTTGTTTTTTCATACCATTAATTCTTTGATTGGCTATACTAGTGATGGTTCTGTAAACTTGTGGTTGTCAACTTTCAGCTGCCTGTGTAACATTGGCTGGCCATAGAAGTGATGTTTCACTTGATATTAATGATACTAACTCTCAGTTGTTTGAACTGGTGTAGAAATTATCTTTCAGTAAACCTGTGTCATTGTTCAGTCTATAGAGGTGATGTTTCACTCTCAGTATGATTTGAACTCTCAGTTGTCCATATCAACTGTACCATTCATTGGCAATAGAGGTGATGTTTTTGTGATGCTGTCATCTACCCGTTTTTTTCCATGCCATTGATTGATGATTCCCAGATATCATGTATGATCATCATTTATTTGTCCAAACTGTTGATTTACCTTGTTCCAATGATAATTTAAGTCTATGTATAATGTAACTGTGCACCTGAGATCACAAGAGAGAGAGAGAGAGAGAGAGAGAATGGAAGGAGAAGGATTTAACGTGAAAGATTTCTGGGAAATGTAAGGTTTTATATGTGCTGGAACCTGTCTATTATCAAATTCCTGGTCATAGACAATTGCGGTGGTTTGTTTGGGTATTAAATTTGACTCTATGTACCGAATTTACATTTAAGAGAGAGTTCTGTTTTTTTTGTTTTTTTTTTGTGGGAGAGAAAGAGGTGTTGTCAAAGTAGGTATTGAAACAGGCATGTAAGATCAAAGAACTTAGTCACTGATTTTTCTAATTTCTCTGCCTATCATTTGCCATAAAGAGAGCCCAAATCCATTTTGCTGAAGAAAAAAAAAAATCACTCGTTAAATCAAAACAAGAACAAAGAAAAAAAACCAACAACATAAAAGTTAAAAGATTGTTTAGGGTCACAAGGAGATTCTTTGTTTTTTCCAGAAAGATTTGCCACTGTGTATGTTGGATGTTAACAGTAAGTTTATAGATGTAAAGCATTTTGAAATGCTATGAATGTTGACTTAAATATCCAGCCCTTGAAGGTTGTTTGAAGTGTACATAATAAATTGTGACTGTGTAGAAAGGGTTGACTGTTTTATTCTTGATGGATGCATAGACTGAGTTCCAAGATGAGCATGTAGAAACAATTCAGCCTGTAATAATAAAATACATGTATTGTAATATGGGTGGAAACTGGTTGCAACTTATGAAATTGTATGATGAATTGAATCAAGCCTGTGGGATTGAACAGTGAGTGGAATGAGTTTTGACTAAATGTGAGAGTTGATAGAGGTAAAAGATGAGCATGTAGAAAAAATTCAGCGAGTGGTTGTCACAGGGAAATAGCATGAAAGCTAAAATTTGTGTACAGTAAATCAAACACGGTGGGATTGGACAGCGACTGAATGGGCAATGGCTGAGTGTAGGGCGGATTGTGTGAGGATCAGAGGTTAGATGAATTCAGTGTGAAATATATGAAAAGTGGTTTTGAAGCATATGAGACTGTGGATGGTGTCAAACAGCGTGGGATGGTGTATGGAGTGAATGAGTGAGCTCTCAAAGCTGAAGTTTATAGTAAGTGTACCTGTGAAAACTACGTGTGCCAGAGATCTGAGCTTGTGTGAAATAACGATATTGTAAAGATATATTATATATTATGATGTTCAAATGTGTGCATGTAAATAATAATTCTGTACATTTTGGCTACATTATATTTTATTACGTACATGTATGTACATATGCATTGCCCATGTGACATGATTGCCAATTGCCAGTCCATATTTATGTTTTGTTTGCCTGCTTGACACATGTTTGTGCTGTGTAGTGACAGGCTATACAGGTTGTTTGCTTGTGTTGTTTACTTTCATGGATGTTTGTCCTTACATGCCACAGAACTTCCTATAGCTGTACTAAAGGGTTAGGGATCATTTAAACTTGGCTGATGTCGTCAGGCAGGACCAAGATCAGGTAGATACTAGACAAGGCATAATAATATAGTAGGCAGTAATCAGCATTCTTCTCTTTCATCCTCTCCTACCCCCCCCCCCCTCCCCCCTTTCCTTCCCCCGCCGGTTGTGTGTTCACTTAGATTTGATAAATATCAGAGATCCGATAAGATTTGGGAGGAAAGGGATAAGTGGGGAGGGGAAGAGAGTAAAGATAGAGGGATCGAGGGATAGGGAGAGAGAGGGAGAGACAGAGCTATCTATAACTTATATAAAAGGGTAGTAACAGGGCTGAAAAACAAAATAGCATTATAACATCATCCAGTGATAGATGTGAATGTCAGTATTTTAGCCTTGGAAGAAATGAAGAATTACCATGTAGATAATTTCACGGTGGTGACAATCTTAGTTCAACTACCAGTTATAATGTGTCATTATTAAATGTGATTGGCCATGGAAGCGAACAGGCAGATCTCACAACACATTTTATTTCTTTACCTTGATGAGAATAAAGCTCATCCTCAAAATGTTGAAGATTTAGGAAGTTCTTTGTGGTTTTGCTGTGTAATATCAGTTCAGGTCGCTTGTTGTTTCTTCGTTTGTTATTATTATTATTGTTATGTTTATTTATGTATTTGTTTGCTTGCATTGGCTCTGGTAGCTTTCAGTTGAAATATAAATACCCATGGTTTGAAATAATTTATGAAACAACAAAACTTGAAGTCAGAAGCATATTTTTATAATGATAGTCACTAGAAATCAGTCTCTGTCCCTAACACAACATCGTAGAGAATCTGGCCCTTTGACGTCATCTCTCGAGGCTTTCAAAGCCAGATTGCGTTTTAGTGTATTGGTATGATGTAACTCTGGAACGCTTTCGGTACAGCCTGTTTCTCTTACATGTGAATAAAAGTATAATATCCGAGCTGTCCTTATGTTAGGGGTCAGTTATTAGAAATGAAAATTTGTGGGTTCTCGTTTTTATTTTTATTTATTTATTTATTTATTTTATTCTTAGTCTGTTCAGTCTGTCTTGGGATTTGGCGTGAGTTTAAGCGTTAACCTAGCAATTAGTATGAACATATTACGCTGCTTGTACACGGAGAGCATTCATTTGTTGAGTTCAGTAAACATGAATATCAACTGCATAGGCTCAGTTAGTCAATTTTAGTCAAAGATCACTCGAAACATTTCCCATTTCAGTTATGTAAGCACAGTTCGCGTTTCACCAACTGATGATAAGCCAATAATATGTTACTTTTTTTACCCCCTCACCCTTGGAAGAACAGCGTTTACATGTACTTGTAGTAGCATTATTTTCCATCAGTGGTGAATTTAACTTATTGTTCAATCGTTAAAACGATTGAATGTTACTTGTTTTAGTTCTAATCTGTAATGAATTCGTGTGGTACAATTAATTCATGATTTCCTTTATGTCCAGTGATGTCGGTGGCCTTATCGGACCGTCAAACTGGGCACTGAAAGCTCCAGGCTCGAATTATGACTAGGACATTTTCTCTTTGGAATGATATTTAAGCTTACACTTTTCCTGAAACGATCCAGGTTATAACGGATACCCAACTATAGACAGACAATGTTGTACTATTAGACTAATGATAAGGGTTTGAGCCCCAACAGGCAGTCGCCTTGTCTGCTATCTAGGAATGAAGAAGCGGAGAATGTATTTTTTTTTTTAAGGTAATAATAGATACTGAAACGCTCAGTGCATGTACTGTACGGGAACAGGCACTAGATAAATGTTCTCCCATTATTAGGCTTCTAAGCTTATTATCAATTTTCTACCTGTATCTTTTAAAGCCAGTTTGGACTATAGAGATCGGACATTGCAAAAGGGCCGCCCAGAGTTGTCGTCATAGCGTATGGGTTACGGTTTAGAGAGGGAGAGAGGCTGATTTCTTAATGAGACCGATATTTTTCTCCCTGACCGCCATGACAATGATATTTGGTGGGGGCAAACGCTGAACATCACCCTTGTATACAGGTTTTGCCCCGCCTTCTATATTTTTGTTTGTAATATCTGCGGTTGGAAATAAAGCAAGTTTTAAAACTCATTAACCAGTGTTGATTGTTGGTTTATTGGTTTGACGAGTTGTAAGTCTTCCCCACGTTGGACTGTTAAATGCCTGTCCCGGACCACCTTGCTCGTTGCTCGGTCGGTCCGAGTATCAGGACTTTGTCTTTCAACCTCCTGTGTGGAGGTTATCTCGACTTCCCCCAAGGTGGAGTGATTGGTGCGTCCTTTAAATGCAAAGGTATACTTGTACATCTTTCTCGGCCTATCTATCTTTCATTTTATGTATCTGTTCTCTGTCTATTTATTTGTTTGTTAGTCTGTCTGCCTGTCTGTTTGTTTGTCTGGCTGTCTATCAGTCTGCCTGCTTGCCTATCTCTTTCTCTCGTCAGTCTGTCTTTTCTCTTATCCGAACCCTGTCTCTGTTACTCTCGATAATACGAAATTGCAATACATTGTATATCAAGGAATACTTTATGTGAAAGTTAACCTACCATCCATCCTTCTATCCGTCCGTCCATCCCACACACCCATCCATCCATCCATCCATCCATCCATCCATCCATCCATCCGTCCATCCATCCCATACACCTATCCATCCATCCATCCATTCATTCATCCATCCATTAGTACATGTATTCTGTCTACATTCAAGTAGGGATCATAGCACTGAAGTATTAGAGTAACTGAGGTAAAGAGATCTAGATCCTATACTCTTCGTCGACGTTTGGTTTATAGATCAGTGCGTTTCTGAGCTAGACAAGAGTGTGAGTCACCAACGCTACAATTACTTCACAGTGAATGGGAAGAACTCAGTACTTAAGGCCCACCATCTAAGTCTTAGCCATGCCCCATAAACCAAACTTTCCACATCGTTAAAAACACGGCCCCCCGGTCAGCTATCACTTAGCAGTTACCAAGGGAGCTCAGTCAATAAAATACTGATGAATAAGAGACGAGAAGAGTTATTGCCCTTATTTGATCTAGCCATCCACGTCTCATCTGTGCGTTCGTTATAGTTGTCCAAGCTGAGAAGATGGACAACTGTAAACTACGCAGGGAGAAGTCCGAAAAAGGAGGGAGGTATTAGGAGGAGAGAAGGGGGAATGGCCCAGCATTGGCCTTAATGCTGTCTCGTCATGTATTCAAACCTAGGAGATGTTGTTTTGTCTCAATCAGCACGGCAACCTTGACAATGACAGTAGCATATCAAAATGAAAAGAAAACATTTCCCTCTCTTTCTCTCACTCCTCTCTCCTATCCCTTTCTTGATGTTATTGTTTCTTTCCTTTAACTCTTTGCCTTTATCTCTCCACTTTTCTTTCCACCACCACCCCCCCTTTTTTTCCCCACTCCCCTTTTTTTACGGATCCCTTTCACTCTTACAAACGAAACAAAACAAAACAAACAAATAAACAAAAATAAAGGCAACAGTGCGTTCTTTTACATTAAATACACAGGCACACAGAATACTCATTTAAAGGCAGATACCCTGCTCAGCCAGTCATATACTCAGAGCCTCAGACATGCACATATTGTGTACCGGCAACTATCCAAACATACCATAAAGAGGAAAGTAACAATATAAAGAACTTGATATGACAGAAATTAAATACGCCAAATTGTTTAACCTTGTTCTTCAGGGCAGAAAAAGAAAACATAATACAATGTAAATAAGGTATTGCTGTATATCACAAAGAAAATGTTAATTAAATGATTTGCTTCAACACCTCCATCACAATCACTATATTCTTCTATTTACACTTTAAAAAAAAAAAAAAAGTGTTTTGAATTTCAAGGTCTACGTCGCCAACCAGTCACTAACTAAGTACTCATTTAAATAAACTTCAGAATCTAAAAAATAAAAAGTTAAAATTGCTAAAAACGTTTAAAGCGACAAATTGTCAAATTCCCTTGACTCTTCTTCAGAACAAAGGATCTTCATTATCATCATCATCTTCTTCTCCATCATTTTATAAAAATATAATAAAACTGTCAGACCGGCAATTAGCAAAACAATTCAAGAAAAACGAATAACACAGTAATCTGTAACTTGATTGTGATGGTCTCTGCCAAATTTTCGAGTCAACTTGACTCTTCTTCAGGGCAATAATGAATCTTCTTCTCCATCATCATCTTCTTCTCATTCTCCTTAGTCTTCTTCTTCTTTCTAAAAAAAAAAAAAAAAGCAAAAGTGGGCGAATTAAGGCATTGACACAATGATATCAATCTTGACATTAAACGAATATTTGACTTGTCGTGCGTAGCGACACTGGTGCCCTCAGGGATTCTCCTTGTCTCTCTCTCTCTCTCTCTCACTCTCTCTCTCTCTCTCTCGTGATGGCAATTTCTTGTTGTCCTTACGAGCAACCTCTCTCACTCTTTCTCTCTTTCTCCCTTTGTTTCTTTCTCGTTTGTTTGTTTGTTTGTTTTTTTGTAATTCTTAATCATTCTTTGTGCATGTTTGCTTGTTGTTTGTCTTTATCTGTTTGTTTTTGGCTTTTCATTTGCTTTGCTCTCTCTCTCTCTCTCTCTCTCTTGTTTTACCTGGTTGCTAGGTCCCCTTAACTCCGTACAGAATCATGAGAGTGGCCGCTTTCCACATTGGTCATTAGTTTTTGTGTTTCTGCAAATGTTTCACGACTCGTATTAAATGTCAGTTTTTTACTGTAACATAATAATCTATTCTTCTCCAGTTTGTTTCTCTCTGTTACATCCTCCCTCCTCCCCCTTCTCGCCCCCCCCCCCCTTTCTAGCCGTGTACATCTCCTTTACCACCTCATGCATCCAGATACAACTCCCCCTGTCAAGTTT
>JBCAUA010033720.1:0-12217 GCA_038406235.1 Peronia verruculata | reverse complement strand
ACACACACACACACACACACACACACACACACACACACACACACACACACACACACACACACACACACAAAAAACAGAAGGGCAACGTAGTTAAATATCATATATATAAAGTAGTTTCAGCTAAGGCACAATAGTTCAGAATACCATGCAGAATTTGAAAGAAATCTGTCCATTATGAACAAAATTATTGGGAGAAGCGTAGTTCAAACATTACCGCCGGGACTTCAGCAATAACAACAGCAGCAATGATGGTTGTCATGACTGGTCCTAATTGTTTAGCTCAGCAATATGTCGACTTGATACAGAGTATTGATTTGTTCTGAAAGTCTCAGTACTCACCTAGTGACAATAAACGACTTGTTTGTTTTACATTATAAGCTGTGGAATTCACTATTTTGTGAACAGGTTATACCAATATAATAAAAGACGCAACCCAATGAAATCAGGCGCTCGTCAAACTGAGAAGACCGGAGAAATCACGCGTTGTTCAACAGTGAATGAATTTTGAACTCAATTTTTATTTCTTCACAGAACCCTTCTATATCAATCTAAAAGTACATTTCAGAGTCAAATTTGCTGAAATAGACTGAGTAAAAAAAAACAAAAAACTGTAAATTAGTGGCATGGCCTGACAAGGATTAATAAGGATTTACAAAAATATCCGGTATTTTCTTGCTAAATTCAGCTGCAGCAACAGGTCACCCCTATCGTCTTTAATTGCTAATATCTCAACCTCTACTTACGCTAGAGCAAACATTTTTTTTTTAATACAAAGAAAGAGAAATGAATAATCTTCACAGTGATACCAATAACTCCATATGTTCAGAATTTGACGAGACCCTGATTTCATTGTGTCACGTCTCATATGGATCTTCATTGCTTGTTGCTTGTTCTTATGAAGCAGGAAGAAATATTTGAGCAATCTCCTATGCTTTAATCAAAACATTCCTATGCTTTGTGGCATGTTGCTTCTTGGCTTCAAGTCTGATTTCAGCTACCACCATAAACGAAACGAAATGTTTGTTCCGAATCTTGTTTTTGGTTAGTCATTTTGTCCCTCTGATAACAAATCTTTTGCTTTTGATCTTTGGATTCTGCCTAAAAAAACGCATGCTTGAAGTTACTTTAACAACTTTAAATTATTTACAAAAAGACCACGTCATTAGCCGAAGGGTGGCAATTCAGGTTGCTTTTAATCAAGTGTGAACAGTTCTCACCCTAAAATGATTGAATGCAAACTTTAGAATGACAAGGAAGACCATCCAGATGCTATTTTGGCAAGAACAGACACCCTGACTGCTTTGCATGTGGAAAACTAAAACCTATACCACTCTTGCAAATGTGGCTCACTGATTGGTGTACATGGTGATTACAGAATATAAACATTTGCTGAGTGACTAGCACGGTGATGCGTGACTTTTACACACAGTGGCTCACGATGATCTCTATCTTTATGTCAAGGTCCGTCACGCACACCAAACACAACCGTGATATGCTCACAGAGAGCATGCACCCATCGTGAGATACTACGCTCAGTTAAAAAAAAAAAAAACGGCGCTTATTAGACGCACACAGTAAATAAAGTGTCCTTTGCTGGGCATTGCATGCAGAACTGTTACGAAATCTGAGTTCACTATACCATTATTTATATAGTAAGTTTGTTCCAAATAAAGGGATATGTAGCTTTTTTCTTACTTTAAAATTCAGGTGTTTTCAAGCATTGAACTAAATCATATCTGAAAGAGAGGTGATTGTTCTCGCCCATTTAGTTTAGTACTTGATGTCGAATATTCATGAAAAGTTACTGTTTTTATTTTCTATTCAGCATCTCTAACCTGATACAAAAAGCTCCGATACATGGGCTGCTTTGCCAGATCTACCTAGAGAAAAAAGTATTTTGAATGGCAGATGACCTGGTATTTGACATTTCTCTGGCCACTTTGTTTCAAAAGTGCTCATGTCCGCAGGCATGCCTGTCTGCTTTTAGTTCCTGTGCACATGTGTGCCTGTGTGTGCATGTGTGCCTGTTTATGTGTGTGTAGGTTGGAGCAGTCCCTGCTTTTGCTCATGTCAGTAATTAAGAGTACTCCCGACCGGTTGTATAATTGACAGAACACCGCTCACAGCGCTTGTTGATTCAGCAATTAACTCCTTACACGTCTAACACTAGCTGACATGTCTTGTTGTTTCCAGCTGCATGGACTGCATTCGATTCATGCGCAAACAGCGGGAACAAGTTTTAGACTATTCATTATACTGCAACAGTTTTCGGATGAAACCCAACATATTTATGTTTCCAATTTCAATAGATCACGCTATATAAAATCCAAATGCAAGTATAACAAATTTTCCCCAACATTACTGTTACAGTTCTGGAATGAGATCCAGCTGTTTTATGTCTGGGAGGTATTTTTTCTTGTTTCATTTGCAGTTTTCACTTTATTTTCACTTCTTATCCCCTCGAAAACCTCAATTACAAATTTTACAGACTGTTGAGTTCTATAGCGTCACCGAACCTCAGAATGATAATTATTAATACAAAAACAGTATCTATGCGGGAACAGTTTCAAGCGACTCAACGCGGGGCCCAGAATCTGAGCTTCTGCAGTCACATTGAGAACATGTATTGCTACAGCCCGATTTGAATGTAATATACCTCATGGATTAGTGATGAGTGCTTGGGCAGGACTTCTCAAATCACTGTCCTTTTTATCTCTTCTAGACATCTCACCATTATCGTTAACCCTCGGTGGAGCATGGCCCTCTGCACACGACCTCCAAACTTTCCCGTCTTGTTCTTCATTTATGCTTTGTGGTTACACTTTCAGTTCACCACAAAGTCAGTCATGCATATCGGTACCTAAGTGGTAAATAATAAAACAACAACAAAAACGACAACAACAACAACAATAACAACGATAATAATAAAAATATAATAGATAAATAAATAAATACAAATGTGAATGGAAATTACCTGAGGAGTAGGAGGTGGACTGGGACAAGCATATATCCGAGCCGTCCATGCTGACGAGAGATTTTCCTTGTGTAGTTTGTCTGTGACAGATAATCCTTAAGTGGCAATTTGCCCGCCAATGTCAGAGCTCATTCACGAACAGCAAGTGTGTAGAGTATCCACCTCACTCTCAGCCAGGATCTCGCCAAGCTCACTGGTTCATCGCTGTCTGGTCAGTTCGATCCACCTACACAAATCAGACTCTTTAGGTCACAGCTTTAAGTTATAAGTTTGAATCAGAGAATAAAACCATGTAACTGAAACTGATAAATGCAAGTGTAAGGGCATGTATTGTCAAACATGAAAGCACATTCACCAAGTATCTTCACTGGCCGCGGTTTCTAATCGTTTTAAGTATTCTTGTAACAATAGCATTCTCTTAAATTCAGCGGAGTTGAGGCACCAGGCAAGATCAAACATTCTTGAAAACTACACGTATTCAGAATTGAATTGTTTAGAACATGTGAAACAAAGTCGTTTATCCAGTGCCAGATTGTGTAATCTTTGTGGAGTTTGGGCGTGGATCGTTATATAGATTGAGGGTTTCATGTAAGAATGACTTTCAGCTCATTTTCCGGAGTGGGCAAAAGTCACTGTATTCTCTCTTTTCTGCTTGTCACGTCAAGTGAATAACCGGACAAAGAGGTGACTGCAATAGATCCACAGTCTGAAAAGAATGAATGAAAGAAAGATATCAGCGATCTTCCTTACACACGTGACCAGGGTGTCAGAAATGCAAAGATCAAGTACTGAACTAACCAACTCCTCGAGTTGTCTGACTAGACATTCAGCTTTTTTTTTTTAGGTACCTGACTTTGTCGCACCACTTTCATTTTGAACTGAAAATGCCAGTGGTACCAATTCACCTCAAGCTTGTAGTTGAGGCAGAAAGAGAGAGAACTCTCGTACATAAGGGCAAGAAAAAAGGACGAAAAAGAGAAGAAGGAGAAGAAAGAGGAGAGAGGAGGCGAGAAGAAGAAGAAGGAGAAGAAGAAGAAGAAAGGAGAAGAAGAAAGAAGAGAAGAAGAAGAACAACAACAACAATAACATCCACAAGTAGAGGGAGGATAAGTAGATAGAATCCTGCCTGTAGATCGACCAAATGAAGTTATCAAACCTTTATTCGAGAATTCGCTTTTGTATGGCAACAGGACCTTGGCTTTCTGAGGAAATACGAACATTTTTCATTTATGAATTCAGCTTTTTTTTTTTTTTGTGAAGTTGCTATACTTCCAATGTCTGTAGTTTTATTGACTCATTTCCTTTACAAGTTGGCCAGACTGTCGGTCTGAACATGATCATGTTATCATTCAACCTGATTTGTTTGAGTGTAGCTTGAAATGGAAACAGCTCTACTTGAGTGATGCAGCTTGCTGCACTTTCCAGTCTGATGTAGACCTATAGAACAAGTAAAGATCCATTTTTTTTTTTTTAAATAGAAATAACTCCTTGTACTACTACTGATGGTTCTTTTAATCCATGGAGATGGTTCGAGCAGGTAAGTATTCTGCATTGGCAATCATTTAGATTGTCTGTTCTCTAATGTTCCTGAAGTGCCTTCCGCACTGAATTTAACTATGTCTGCAAAGACTTGAATAAAAATTCATCTTTAAGATTGATTGTTTAAATATGTTTCTTTTTTTTTTTTTTGTGTGTGAGTGACATAGATCCGGCGTGACACAATGATGTAAATTTTTCTCGGGGAGTCGCCATTATATAGCTATAGATCAAACAATAGAATATATAAGATGGTAATGGTCAAGTCATGATCCCAGTCAGATATATCGAAAGACATTAAGACTCAAAGTGATAATATCTTATATTGTAGTGCTTAAGAAGCACACAATATGCACATCATAAATGTGGAAACTGCCATTCGTCAAATTTACTGGCTCATTACAATCTAGTGAATCCGATCCACTTTACCCGACCAGACTTCAGAAACTTTTCATAGTGTAGGCTTTGACCGTGGAATAAGAAATTGTGATAGATAAGTGCAACCGAAATGTGGAATGAAGAAATACACGTACATCCACGCACCGACGAACATACACAGACTTTTACATGCCATAACTAATGGCGTCGTTGAAGAGTGGATACCCAACACTTTAGCAGGAGGTCGGTTTAGTTTCTTTCCGACTCCAGGCTTCACATGACCCACCTGCTGCCTTGACAATACTCTACTGCAGTCTGGTCACTGAGTCCTCCATCATTTTGTCCAGGAAATGTTCATGGCCACTTTGTTTTTTTCCATCGTAATTTGTGATACTCGTAATCTGCACTGGTGTCAAGAGTATATTTCAGAAAAGTAACATTTTCTCCAAAATAAAGGTCTGCACTCAAGTAACTTGCTTTGGGGACGGTTTCTGTCAGGTCAAAATATTTGGATACCTGTTTTGCCTCGAACAGTTCTCAGAAGAGCAGAGAGCCGCCCAGAAGTCCTGACCTAAACTGCGGTCGTGTGAGAATACGCATTCTATATAGGTCTTTCAACCTCCTGATGAAGGTTATCTCGATCTCTGAGAATACGTCTCACGTAATGGTTTCTGGTCACCACCTCGACGTGTTTCAAGACACACAGGCACACATGCAGAGCCTTGCACCTTGTGCTGCATGAGTCCCCCGACCAACCATGTATTCTAGAAATCCCGCACTTTTTTTTCTCTCTCTCTCTCACACCATCTCTCGTCGTGGTCAGCTTAAGACCAGTCAGAAGAAGTTTTGGCTCCAAAACTAGGAAACATTTATGGAACTGGAACAACAAAATCCATGTCTGTACGACTATTTTCTGTCCCAAAACAACGGTACAGCTCTGAAGAAGAACACACCGACAAGTGCAGCACGTGAGATGAGAGAGAGTAAACAAAAACAGATGAATAGATTTAGATCTACAGATGGTTTTATTTCAAGTTTTTATTTTTACAACATGTTAGGAGTTCTGACAGAATAATGTTTGTAAAAATTCTGCTCAGAAAAATATTTTATCCACACTATCTCGTTGGCACGAGCAAGGGTACTCTGCAAAAATTAGTATAAAACTAAAATTATTGTGTAATGGAATTGTCGTTACTGTCCTATTACATCTCGTACAAGTAGATTTCGATTATTTTTACTATGTAGGCGATATGGCCAGTATTCAGCTGGACAGTTCCTAATCTAAACGTCTTTTCTTCAAGGAATACTTAAAAAAAAAAATAAGGCAAAACAAACAAACAAACAAATTACCCCCCCCCCATACACACACAAAAAAGCTAACAGCTTTCTCATTTATTTAACAGACTTGGTGGCATGGAGAAAAACACATATAATCATGGATATTTTATATCTCATCATTCAGTAGCGAGACACCAAAATTCTGTTATATCGAATTGTTCCAACTGTCATCGCACATGAAATTTTGACGAAAGTTATCAATGTTTATTACATTGTATTATTTATTTATTTATCTATTTATCATGTAGGCCTATTTATTGAAAGATCAAACAATAACAGATCTAGTTCTGAAGGTTAATAATAATAATAATAATAACTAAATTAATTCAGGATTTATTAGTACACAGAAAACACACAGTGCCGACCCCTCAATCAAAATACGCATATGAGGAGGGAAAATCTGCGCAGCTTAAGAATACCGCAGCATGTTCTAAAACCATACATGTTTAAAAAAAAAAACGCTACATGAGAACAGGCCTCAAGCATAATCTAAATTATCCTGTATATTTGCGATATAAACTCGACAACATCGCCAGTATCCCACCATTTAATCAGACGTGACATGACAGTGTATCCAATAACAGAGGAGTTTTCTGCGTTCTTATACTTTGTACAGCCTGGCGCTGGTAATCATGATGCTTGTGTTCAGTTGATAGATCACTTCCAAAGAAGTTTATCTACAAGCACATGCGGACTTACATCGCAGACTTTGGCCTCAGAATAAGAAGACAGCATTTGTTTCCAGTGGAATGGCACTGAGCTTTCCTTCCGAAATGAGCGCTAACTCCCAAATCTCTTTTGTGACAACCACTGAAAGGCAACGTGACTTATGATAAGAAAACTGTTTTTTATTTTTTTTATCGGACACGGCAGTCTGTCCATCACAAGACATCACATCAATAAGAGTCGAGTTTCTTTCATTGACGCCTCTCTCGTTAAAAGAGAGAGAGAGAGAGAGAGAGAGAGATTCAGAGGCATAAACGTGCAGGACATAATGGCAAATTCCCTGTCCACAGAGGATGGAGGTAGAAATATGCAGCTTATAATTCGTGTTTTCCTGGCGGGAATGAGTTGGCTAAAAGTCGGACACTTTCTCCTGTGAATGATCTCGGAGGACACCGCCAGGCACAGTTTAACTGCCAAGCCGCTGATGCACCCATCAGTTAAAATAGAGAGCCCAACCAGTGAATTAAAAAGATTCCAGCAGTTTCTATAAAACATTCTCTGACATTGGTGTTGTCGTTTTCGACGGTCAAACTACAAGATGATGTTAAGATAGCAAAAAGTCATAAACTATATAGATCTGTTGGCACCAAGGACGCTGTCCACATTGAGACATCCCAACCATAGAGGTCCTCCAGCTCATGCAGTTCGACAGCTCTATCTCCTTGTTGCTCCTCTAACAATTTAATTAGTGACAGAATCCTAATTAATGTTTCAAGGTATCCATCAAAGACTTTCGAGGGCTATCCGACAATTTTTTCGTCAGATAGGAAGAAGCTTTGACTATGTGTCTTCCAAAAAAACACAGTCCAGTCTTTCTCTTCGCCCATCAGTTTTCTGCAGATTAGATGTATTAATGTTGTCCCATGTGCACAGACAGACGGTCCCGATGTTGGTATAGAAAAGTGAGTTCTGTTACCTCACAGTCTGTCCTGCCGTCGCTAACTACCGCGCATATCTCCGAGTTGACGACAGCGGCCTGAGATCGAGTGAGCAAGACTTGAGTGAGGAGGTGGTTAGATTAGGGCTTGTCAAGAGCAGAGCACAAAACATTGAGAATGGTGTTTTTCCTGAAAGATTTCATGATCCCGACGAAGTTAATTAAACTATCAGGCATATCGCAGAGTCTGCCCACGCCCAGCTATGTGTCTCACAACAGGAACAAACAACAGCAATAACAGTAGTTTTCACAAGCAACAACAACAACATCACAAATCAAAGTTAAGCAAAAAACGAAACAAAGAAGAGCGTAAGCATGCCGATTGCACGGCTGAGTTTGCATTTCACACCTCTTTTTTCTCCTGTCCCCAGAAAATAGTAGAGCTGGGGGCAGAGATAGTGGTTTATTTATGTCCGTCAGCACTTAGGAGCTTAAGATAGGAGTGGGGCGGAAGAAATCTATGAGACCGGGAAGTAATAACCTTTTATTTTGGAAATTTGATTTTTGGGTGTTTCATCTAATTTTAACCAACGCAGTTCTTTCTTACATTGCGACGGACTATGAAATCCCATCTGCTTTCTATCGATTTAGAAAGACCTAGCTAGACCTCTCGTTTCAAAACAGATGCTCACGTCGACACAGACGGCATTTCTAGAGGGAGCAGCGCTAGCTACAATCTCCGTTATCCCATCGTCTCTCCCTCTCAAGCCCAGACCAGCCCCAAGTCTAATTGGCAAATTACGAAGGGCTGTTTGTTATAACCGGTTCTAGATCTTGTGGGCGACGCCGTCCAATATTTCACAAGACTTTCGCCATCTCTCGCAGAGATCAAGGAATCTTGCGGTTCTTTTTCAAGCATAGCTTTTTGTTTTATTGAGCAATCAGGGAGGCTTTTTTCTTTTCTTTTTTTCCGTCTCTTCGGCAGCCAAACCTACCAGGTCGATATTAACCGAGCCTTGCGGAGATTTCACTTTGGTTTATAGAGATTTACTTCGGTTAGCTAAAAACAACCGATAGTAAGACTGGGATAAGCCAATCGGCCTCTCATCTGTGCATTCCTTTGTTGCAGATGTCATTTTTTGCCTTAGAATTACTTCTCCCTGGTTGTTGGGTTGGTTCAGAGGTTAACAATTCAATGGTAAACATATGGACAACAATATTGATGCGCTTCTGTTTTTTTTTTTTTTTTAACACCCACAGACCACATCTATCCTGCCTTCTACCTGTCTGTCTTGCTGCCCATCTGTCTAAAGAAATTTTATTCTTACCGATCTCAGTAACAGGTCAGCTGATTTATTTGGTTATCTGTTTGTCTATTGATTCATAAAGCGATTAAAAAAAAATCGATCTACCCTGATTGAATTTGTAGTAACCAATGTTAGTTAGATGATATATTATGTTGAAATTAATATGCTAGTGTGTGTTGTTGTTTGATGGGGAAAAAAAGACATCTTACAGTATTTGCATGATTCTGTGTTCATCTACATTTGGGTTAAAGAACGAATGCACTGTGAATTTGAATCAGTTCGGCTTTGAGCGCTGGCTCATGATTTGGTGCAACAAGGGCCTCCGCTATACGTTGGCACGTTCTGTTATTACGAGACGCCGTATTCTGTTATTACGAGATGTCTGGTCGTGTTGTTATGAAATGGTACATTGCATTATTGCTTTGTCTCTGTATTACAGTTTGATAACACTTTCTGTTTAAATAGGGAAGGGTGTTGAACCAGCATCGTATTTTATTAATACAAAAATTCCCAGTCTTACTCGAAAACTTAAGGTTTGATAAGGATTGGGTTTTATATAGCAGCACCATGGTACCTACATTGCACCCAAAATCTAACCAATGACATTCAGTCTAAACCGCATGTTAAAAGAAGCTATACTATTATCAAAGCATATAGAGGGCAATCAGAAAGCATTAGAATTACACATGCAGGTGTACAGCAATTCGCATGACCCTAAGTTCTCAGTTGTGGTGGGATGGAAGAGGTGGTGAGTTTGGTTTTGTATGTGTGTGTGTGGTGTGTATGTGTGTCTGTGTGTGTGTATGTGTGTGTGTGTGTGTTTGTGTGTGTGTGTGTTTCATATTGTTATGGGCCGTACTTGTTTCACTTGGCCAATAGTTGTTTCCCCTTGAGAAATGTCAATAATATGATTATTGTGATTATTTGTGTTTATCATCAAGGTAGGTCCTATCAAAGATAATGAGTTATCACATGTCATGTCCATGTCTATGTCCATCTTATGAAATGATGTAATATTGATGTTCAGTATTATTATGAAGTTTGTGGTCGAATGTAGATATGTCTGAACCATAATTAGTACATGTGGAAGTATCACCATGTCCGAATCTCTCTGTGTAATAACGGTATGAGTTTCTGTATGAACACTCTATGATTGGTAATTTGCTCGATAATTCACAACATAAGAGACACAACACATGATATAACTCTTACCAGTCCTTGGAAATCATTTTGAACCTTGTGAAAGATGTACATGTATTCCACTGAGAGTTGAGAGGGTGAAAATGATAATGCTATAAACCGCTTTTTAAACATTTCCCTTTAAATACAGTATGGTGCTTTGAAATTGTAAGTTATCTAAAACCCATCTGATTCTTTTCTTACATAACATGATGACATCAAAAAGACAATAGATAGTGACATTACTAGGAATCTGAAATGAACAGAGTTGGAGATCAATGACCGTTTCTTCAGTCATAATTTGGAGGGAGAGAGAGAGTGAGAGAGAGAGAGAAAGAGAGAGGGTAAAATGACAAAGAGCCTTTACTTTTATCAGTTTGCTATGTTATTTTATCTGTATCAGTTATTTTTTACGAAACAAAAGTTATACATTATTAAACTGCATAAACCCAGATGCAAAACAATGGAATTCAGAATCCAGCGAATGCAATTTGCTGACTTTTCAATGTTTGGTTCTCTGTATTTAACGGGCTTATTTATATGGATATTTTGATGCGTGGGCAAAATATCATATTGCACCATCTAACGGCATTGCAATTTTAGGAAAGGCAGGTGTTGAATGTCATAATGAAAGGGATTAAAAAGGATTAGCTGTCACTGGATGATGTTTCAGAACATAATGTTTATGTTCACCCAGAATAGTAGAACTTAATCTTGACCCTTTCAGTATCAGATGGGGCTGTTGTAGTGCTAATGTTTCTTGATTGTTCTTTACGCATGTTCCAGAGACGAAAGTTTGGACTTAAATGGCAAGGTAAAACAGGTTGGTACTTCCTTGCTTTATTGGATGATATTTGGGAAGCCATTCAAATACCAAGTTTAATAAGTCTAATGAGTAAACGTGTGAAGAAATCGGCCAATCCACACGATTAGGGTTAACGAGTGAGTTGCTCCATTCCAATGATTATTCAGTTTTCAGGTTGGTCGTATCATATAAGCGCGAGTGTTCTTGCGCTTTTGGATTTCAGGTCACTCTCCGATATTAAGTACGCGCGTGATCCATAACTTCGGATAATTTATTGTTCTTTGCTGTGACACACCTCCGGTGTTGCGAAAAACTTTTTGAACTGCTCTGTCCTGCCACGTCCCATCAAAATGTTGTAGTTTATACTAACATTGTTATAGTAAGTATCTAGGAGCCAAGAAACAATGCCTGATAAACTATCATATTGCCTGACAGTAGACCAGACTGTTAATCTCTCACGGATTATTTTTTCTCTGTTTCACATGGGCTTTGTCGACCTTAGCTGAAGGCGTGTAAAAAAATGTGACTATGGACAGTTTTTGCTCTAAAGGCCTGCATTGACATCAAACCAACCATGCTGGATTTCAGCAACATGCAGCTGTGAAGACTACACCTACCTCTCTTCGCTGTCAGAAATTTTATTTGCAATATAGGTGAAACAATTATAATTTCCTCATGTTTCAGTTTTCTACGGTTTTATCTTTATACCGGAAGAGGACCCGCGGTCTTCGTGGAAGATTTTTAAAAATAATTATAAGGTCAAACCGGCACTGCCTTGCGACTTAGTAAAGAGTCTCGCTTCAAGCTTGCGCGCCTCGATGTTAGTGTCTTAGAATGACTTAAATGATAAAAGTGAACGTTAACTCAAAGAAAACATTTTGAGTTTTTATTTATTTATTTATTTATTTATTTATTTTTTTTAACGTGTCATTCCAGCGAACGTACAATTGGGATCAAACACACTCGCAAGTTTAGTTTTTTTTTAAAAAAGTTAAAAGCACCATCCCTTGACCCCCCAAGGGGGGAAATTGTCTTGGCCATTTCAGACCGCGTCGCCGCAGTGCAGCGCCACTGTACTTCCCCTGATATACATCAGG
>JBCAUA010033699.1:0-12217 GCA_038406235.1 Peronia verruculata | reverse complement strand
AAAAAAAAAAAAAAAAAAAAAAAAAAAAAAAAAAAAAAAAAAAAAAATAAAGGAATTCTCCTCCCCCCCCCCCCCCCCCCCCCGACAAGGAAAAACACTCACACAAACAAAAGAAAGAAAGAAAAAGGCATAGACATTGTCTTATTGACTTGTACTCAGGTATTATTAATGTCTTGTTCATACTGTTCACTGGTTTTTACTGTTTGAATAATTACTTAGTACATGACATACACTATAATCAACACTTCAATTTGTCTCTTTTGTCAGTTTGAAGGAACGACCCACAATACAAGGACTAGAGTGAGAGATACCGACAGTATCGAGATAACCACCCCGGAGGAGGCTTGAGGACTAAGATAATATAAAAACTGAACAGACAATGGCTAGTGAGGAGGAAACCAAGAACAAACTCAATGGTGAGGTCAGCTCTCTCACAGAGGAACACGACTGGTCAGATGGTGAGTATAGTTATAATGTGGATACCCTTATCGCGTCACTGACAAAAGAAGTGAGACCGATCACAAGTTCGATACGCTCTCGAATTCTGTATCGCTGTTCTCTATTGATCGGACACGTTGTTGTATGAATCTATGTTTACAATCTACCTCTAGGTCTGTAGGTATTATAATTTTAAGCTATTTATCTTTCCTCTTACTCTCTCTCCCTCATTCTGTCCGCGTCCATCCTTATATCTGTCCGTTGGTTCATCTATCCATTCATCCGTCCATCCATCAATCCATCCATCCATCAATCCAACTATCCATCAATCCAACTATCCATCCTCTCATTCATCCATCCATTCATCCGTCCATCCATTCATCCATCCATTCATCCATTCATCCATTCACCCATCCATCCATTATCCAACCATCCATCTATCCATCTCATTCATTCATCCATCCATTCATCTGTCCATCCATCCATTATCCAACCATCCATGTATCCATTTCATCCATTCATCCATCCATTCATCTGTCCATCCATCCACCCCTCTCTCCTTGAATGTATCATCCACCCACCCATCCATCCATCCATCCATTCATTCATCCATCCTTCCATCCGTCCATCTATCCATCCATCCATCCATCCATCTATCCATCCTCCACCCATTCATCCTCTATCCATCCATCCATCCATCTATTCATCCATCCATCTATCCATTCATCTATCCATCCCTCCAGCCCTCTCCTTGAATGTATCCATCCATCCACTCATCTATCCATCCCTCCAGCCCTCTCTTCTTGAATGTGTCCATCCATCAATCTATCCATCCATCCATCCATCCATCCATCCATCCATCAATCCATCCATCCATCCATCCATCCACCCCTCACCTTCTCACCTACTCCGTCCGTCTGCCCGTCTGTCAGCCTATACATCCATTTACTCATTCTTCCGCCCATCTGTCTGTCTGTCTGTTTGTGTGTCTGTCTGTCTGTTATCTCTTCATCAACCCATCTATCTAAACTTAAACTACCATGCAGAATAGCTTGCATAACCAAGACATAACAACAGTATTTTGCTGGCTATAGATAATACTCTTACAAAACTATTCAAACGTGATATCTGTTGTTAATCTCCTGAACACTTAAATAAAAACAATTCTCAAACACAATAAGATGGTGAAATAGATTATCATAGAAAGTTTAAACCCTCATCCAGCCAAAATAAATATTGTTGTCGAACAAGAGCACGCTACTTCAAGTATAATTTTTACCTAAATTTCAGAGATTTTATGCTGAAATTACTTTTTAAGAAAACAAATGTAATCCAATATTTGTGTGTGTATGTGCGTGTGGGCGTTTCGTTTCGTTTTGTTTTTAAACACCCGCTCTGGTTTATCTGTATTAAATTACTTCCGTTAACTGTCTAGAAAATTTTAAACATTTTTGCACCCAGCCAAAAGAGGGGAGAGAAAGAAAAATAACCCAGTAATTGGAAATATTTTTTTTTCATAGTTGCTTCCCTTATATTATTTGGCCTTTATAGGGTGGAACTGCATCGTTTTGCTCAAATGATCACATAACACAATGTTATGTTATTTTTTGACCACGGTTGTGGACAGCTGAGATAACCACCACTACAGGAGGTTGAAAAGCTTATAAAAACCATAACCATAGCTTGTAACGACATCTGATCCATGGTCACTTTTATGTGATAAAAGTAAACTCATACCCTTCATTTTGCAGTCCATATGAACAAAAATAATATCTACGGCAAGAAGTAAACTTTAACCCAGCTATAATTATTTTGGTGTTTTCCTGCAATGTTTTTAATGAAGAGTATCGGTAAACGGGTGCAAGAACGCCCTAATGAGGAAAACATTTTAATTCTTCTGACCTGTTATTAAAGAAAAATATATACATAAGCTTATAATATGAAATTATGTATCAAAAAAAAAAAAAAGCGGTTGAAAGAGAGAGAGTGAAAGAGAAAATGATAGAGAGAAGAATGAGATGATGATCAGCGAATTAAGCGAGGGAGAGGACAAGTTGGGGCAGGCACGAAGCTAGAACGAAAGAGGAGAATGGACAAAAGCATTATCGAGAGAGAGAGAGAGAGAGAGAGAGAGAGAGAGAGAGGGGGGGGGGGAGAAATACATAAAAACAAAAAAGTGGAGCGACATTGGTCTTTTTCCCAACTGATAAACAAATACTGCTTGGCAACGGAAACAGTGGGCTGGCTTGGTTAAAACAACAACAATAACAACAACAACAACAACAAAAATTGCATGTCAAACTGTAACTTACTAATTTTTTTTTTTTCTTTAAAAATGTCAAAAGGCAGCCTGCCAGGATTTCAAATGAAAATTCTACCTGAGATGTTTTCAATAGCATAACATAAATAAGGAACAATGAAAATAATGATTAAAAAACAAAAACAAAAACAAAACAAAACAAAATGAAAGTAATTAGTCAAAGAAATGGACAAACGAGATTTTTGGAGGTATTGCACAACATTGTTGAAAACGAAACACGAAATTAGAGATGGATGAGGATTTTTCTTTCCTATGTTGGTATTGTTTTGATAAAAATCTGAAAGCGTATATTCTTTCAACCATTGAACCAATAATTTGAATAATCAACTCTGGGTAAACGGTCGAGTGTTGTGATTATGCTCACAATATGGCTGCCTTCTATTTGTTTTTGCGCAGATTAACACTGGAAAGGACATAATATAATTGTTTTGGTCAATAAAACCGTGATATTAAGTAATGCAGCAAATCAGACATACTCACGTCAGAACCGTGTCTTGTGTGTCTTCTTCTTCTCTGTCTTCTTCTTCTTTTTCTCCTCCCACCCTCCCCCCCCCTTTTTTTTTGGTTGTTGTTGTTTTTTTTTTTTTGTATTTTATATCTAGTCTGTTTCTTTTAATTCTTTTTCAGTCATGGCCTTTTTCCTTTTCAACTATTATTGTTATTATTTTTTGTTGTTGTTGTTTGTTTCATCCAGATACGATGATGTTTGGCCTCACGGGGTAATTTATTCGGTTACAGATCTGTTTTGCGCAACGAACATTCCGTGGTTGATCTTATCATTTATTATTTGCAATAGTAATATCTGTCTTAAGGGGGCGGGGCGGGGGGGGGGGGGGAGGGAGTGCCCTGAAATCGGGTTTTTACTAAGAAAAAATAATAATTATAATAATCGATTTTGGGCTTTTGTTTGTGGTGAAACGTTATACCTTTTGCGAATATAAAAAATGATTTAAACAAGTTCATATATCCATTCTAAGATCTTGAGAGGGTGGCCATTCAATGGTTGACCAGTACCGCTGATATGCAGATCCTGGTTCAGTCGGGGCTTGATAGTCAATGAGAGATCAACAATAATTCGCTTTCTAAAAGTAAACAATGCACAAAAGACTTGATTGGGATCTCTGCCACCAATATCATGAGCTTCGTTGTTGAAATTTAATGGACACTGTCTGACCACTGGAGACGTTGACCACACCAAAAATTATTTTCACGAGAACTCTAACATGAAATTCGTTTGACCTAACGAGGGCATGGTTTGTTTTGTTTTGTGTTGTCTGCTAAAGGTGCTCAGCATTGTCCAACCAAATTTGCAGGGAAAGCCTTCTTATGATAGGATTAGATAAATGAGACTTGGACAATGATGATTCAATACTTGAAACTAAATATGAAAAGGACCCAAGTGTTTTTGTGTGTATATGTGTATGTGTGTCTTTTTTCACTGCTATCCAGGACGTCCAATGCAGTCCCTGACAGGCCTAACGGCTCTTTCGTATTGTATTATTGTCATTTATTATCATTAGTTGTAATATCATTGTCATCGCCAATATTATTGCCACTGTAATGTGTTTTATCATTGGGGTCCATTGCAGTCCCGTTCTGGACATCCCAACGGTTCCTGACAGCTGTAGTGACCTTCTGGGGCTTTGCTGTTCTGTATTTGGTTCGAGTCAATCTGAGTATCGCCATGGTCTGCATGGTGAAGGCTGGGCCCATCAATGGCACAGACCCGCTCACAGAGGGGGCCGACCTGTACAACAGCACTGGGTGAGTACATACAAGACACACCACAGCCCCACAGGCTTTCCTCAATCGTTTTCATTTCATTTTTAAGTTTTGAGCTGCGTTTGCAGTGCTACCCCTAACCACACACACACACACACACACACGCACACGCACACGCGCACGCACACACATATACACACACACGCATACACGCACACGCAACACACACACACACGCAACACACACACACACTCACACACACGCATACGCACACACACACACTCGCGCGCGCGCACACGCACACTCACACGCATCTAGATTTAAGAGTCTCTTTGTGTTTCACTGTTTTAATGCTGCTTATTTCGTTCAGATCCACTCCCGTCTAAATCATAGTTTTGAATTTGAGCTAGTTTGCATTTATTTCTCCATTTTCTCAAAGCAACTAATACTGGCCGGGGTCATCCTTAGACTGACTATAGCGTCTGGTGCTGGCTGTGGCTACCACAGCACAAGTAATCGTATTTAAAGGTCATTGTTTTGCTTTGCTCCTGTAAGCTGGAGTCCGCCCTGCAGTACATATTTATTATTATATATAAATGCAATCTTGTTCTTGTCCTGCGCAGTGGCTGGGGAATCTTTCTGGTGTATGGAAAATTCTTAGTTTTGTTCCTATGGGAGTGTCGTTGAAAACAATATCCTTTGTTACTGCACAGTATTCAATACGTTGGTGTCCTGTTAGTCTCTTACTTTATCATTTCATAAAATAGAAAAAGACTGTCCAACCAGCAACTAACTAAACAATTTTGAAAAAACATTTGAAAAAAGCAAATAACACTTATAAATAACTTCTTCTTGATGTTGAATTGAAGGTAAGCCAAATTTTCAGACCAAATTTTGTCTTAATTTATCATCATTATCAAGTTACAACTATCAAAACAAGTTATGAAGATTTTTTTTTTCTTTTCGGTTATCAGTCTTAAATATTTATGTTTTGTTTCTCTGTTTTTCTTGATTTCTCATGGAATGCCCATGTACTTGCACATTTTTTTTTCTATCAACACAGAGTTAGGCTACAAAAGCATAATATCGAAATAAGCACAAAACAGCTGTTTATTAGCTATTCAAAAGAAGGGTACAAGTGATATTGCTGAAAACCAACTAAGATTTTCTTTTCATTAAAAAAAAAAAGGGAATGACAATTGACAGCTCAGTTATATTTGTCATTATTTTGCAATGGCATTTCTATATATATTATTTTTTATCAAGTGGATGCGACCTCTGCAAAACGCTGTTCAAACGATTGTTGGTCGTTGCCCAGTCTAGGACCCACTCAGGCAAGAGACTTAAGGGCACAAAGACAAATTTGGCGTCTAGACCCACGGTGTACCTAGGTCTGGGATAGGTGCAGGTGATGCCAGCCACATAGGCATCCACTACTTGCCCAATATCTGTGGAACAGAATGATGGAATACTCCCGGATGTTTCCAGGATTGCGTCCAGAGTTCCTTGACCATAAGAAGCTTGAACGTCAGCACTGGCCTTCTTGAAGTAGGCTCTAACGTTGTTCTTTAACATTTCTGCGTTGTCGATCAGAGGCGTCCGGAAATAGCCGGGCTCAACAATGCTGACTTTGACGCCAAAGTTAGACATCTCCCGTCTGAGAACATCGCAATAGGCTTCCAGGGCGAACTTGGAGACGCAATAGGGGGCAGCAGTCGCCGGACATCGACCCATGACACTTGTGATGGTCACTACCCGTCCACAAGACTGCCTGAGCAAGGGCAGGAATACTCGGGTCAGCTCTATGTGTCCGAGGGTGTTAACTTGCAGAGTTTCCTCGAAATCTTTCCGGGTGCACATCTCAGCAACCGTCAATGGCCCTGTCACCCCAGCGTTGTTTACCACTGCCCACAGAGCTGGGGAGTACAGGATTGGTACTGGTATTGGGGCTTTGTATAAAGGCATAGAATGTACGTCTAAATGGGACTGTGCAAAATATTGACAACGTACACCATTTAAGGGTATATCAAGATGAACAGTAGTGGTGAGGAGTACAGGATATGATACTAACAACTGTGTTAGTGTAAAGATCTATTCAGTAACAAAGCGAAACCTTTCCCCATATTTTATTTTGGGAAGCCATTTTCTCCAACTAATACTGCAAATCCACTATTCAGGTATTGCAGTACTTAGAGAGGGATACGTGCTGATTTGTCGTTAAACTCTAACACACATGGGTGTGAAGACTCAACAAATCAGCTGGGTAACAGAACATTTACCGTTCAGAGTTTGACAAAAAAGACAAAATGTGACTACAAAACACATTAAGATGAAAACTTCAATATGCACAAAAACTTCCCAGTTTGGCAGAGAAGACATTGAACTAATCATGGGCCATGACTTATGAGGTCCTCTCTTTCTAATGTCTCCAGGAGGGCTTAATCTTGAGTATCATGTGAGGCCTTGGCGCCTTTATTTACTATTCGATAAGCCAATATTAAAATCTTCATGTCTTTTATTTCAGTGAGTGAGTAAATTTTCCTATCAAAATACAGTGACGCTTTCAAAATAGAACTACTCGAATTCAATAGTCGCTATTATCAGTAGTGGCAAAGTAAGAGAGTTAGCAATGCCATTTTTTCCTCTCAATTTGGTTGCCAATTTTGTTTAACCCCCCCCCCCCCCCCCCGGCCCTCCCTCATCTATATAAAAAAAAAAACTCTCAATAAATGATTATTTTAGTTATACGAACATTCTGGGCTCATAATCTGGTACAAAAATGTTTACTCTTTCTAAAAACTAAAACAAACAAACAAACAAACACGATTCCCCAATTTGACCCGAAATTGACCAATCCAGGTGTTCCTCCCCCCCCCCCACCTCGATGTTATAGCAAAAAGACGGTTTAGAGACAATCATATTGAAATAATGTTACCACAGACTAAGCCTGCATCTTTCATCAAAAAATAGAACACAGCACTCTTAACCTAGATAATTTCCAACTACACTGACACAAACTTCAGAAAGGCCAGCACGACTTGACTTCTCGGGCACAGTTTGTCAAAACCAATTATTTTGCCTTGGAGTTAGAAAAGATCTTCTCCAGCAATGAATACTAAATCTTGGGAATTAGGAGACGTATCATAAAATGAATATTATGCAGAGTGATGTTATAATTCTAGTGATCTCTCACTCAGACAGCATCACAAGATTTATAGTGATAAATTTATAGGCCATTTGTGATAAAGCAGAGTGATAGACATTAAGAATGTAGTGCTGCTCACTTTCTTAATGGTACAAAATGCCTATAAACACACTTACCTGGGGGGAGGGGGGGGGGGAGGAGAGAGAGAGAGAACAGACAAAGATTGCACTTAATGAGAACCACGAGAGGGGAGAAACACAGACATATTATGTTCACTCTGAACAAATAGAGAAATTGATGGACATTTTGTTTCTAAAGACTTCTGTGCTTTTTGTTTTTTTAAAGTTATCAATTCAAAGCACCGTTTTGAGGACAACAATGACCGTTCTTTGTGATCTCTTGTAGGTAACATAGTGAACGCTCAGAACTATACCATGAACCATAGCCTTAAAAAATTGTCAATATAAATCTGTACTGCATATGAACTGCTTTTTTTCCTGCCCCAATCATCAGTCCAAATCTCACAAGAACGTACAAACCGAAGCTCCTCACCTTACCATCTTACATGAATGTTGTAATAATAAAAGATGATATGAACAGAAGAGTACAGGCAGTTGCAGCGGAACATTGTGCGACATGAACGTTGATTACAAATCTCGGTACAGTCCAAGATAACAGTGTTGTATTCGGCATGTTACCAAGTAATCCTGGATTACAGCTCATATTTATTTAATGAAATCACTCTGTATGCTCCGAACTTGCTTAGGCAAACTGATGTAGATCTGATACATGTACCTGTGTTTCTGGCACATATCAATGTTCACAAGTACGCAGTTTTGCAAAGGTCACCTTGAATGTGTTTCACGCGATAGGGTATTCGGGTCCAAGGAGAGTATTTCAGAGGATATCGTTTCTTTATAACATTTTAATAACATTTTAAAATGTTTTTTTCTACATGTTGGCAACTACAGCTCTCGTCTTTTTGCAGTATGACTTGTCAAGACTAAGCAAATGCCAGAAAAACAAACAACAAACAAACAAACAAACAAAAGCAAAAACAAAAACAAAAATAGAATTACTGTCAAAACGAAAATGTTAACAATCACAGAGATAAAACAAAGTTGTTCTGAAATGTAGATCGTTAAGATATTTGAGAGGGTTTTCAGTTCATGTAATTAGTTCTTTGTTTTGGAAAGAAAAGAGATTCTATTTCACCAGATACTAAGAAAAAAAAAATAATAATTCGAACCTAGCTAAGCCATCCAAAACCTGCCAAGTGATACCATTTTGTTTTTTGCTTTGTTTTGCTTTAGTTTAACGGAAACTTCTATGCTATTTGTCTAGTTAACCTTGTACATCCCAGAAACTAAGCGCTCACCATTCTCGCTGGGTAAAGCCTTTTTGACAATCTCCAGTGCCCTCTGAATGCTCTCGTCACTGGTGATATCCAAGTTGAAGGGCATCAGGCGTGTCGAGGTGTCCTTACGCAGCGTCTCCATACCACCGGGAGTCAGACAGCCGGCAAAGACTGGAAATCCCATCTTATCCAGTCGGCTTTTGAAAAAAAAAAAAAAAATGAAGTAAAGCAAATTAGGGAAACGCTCATTTAACGAAGATAGATTACAGACATTTGTGTTTATATCATCTGATTCAGAACACACATTGTTAATTTCCTTATAGGGCTAATCCTTGAAATCACTTTGTGAGCTCAGTTCTTTGTTGCCCTGTCTACATTTTTCACAGTTTGGGAAAATTGATGAGTTGTATCCGCAACTGTTTCTGTACATAGGACAACATGATTTTCAAGATATACCTGTTTTGGACAAGCGATATGTGAAATGACTACAGTATATGGTAGATTTACTAACCCTTTTTCATATGACATATATCTCTCCAAATCGCCCAAAATGGAGATAGGACAACAAAGAACTGAGCTCGCGACTTTTCTAGCTATTGAACGTTCACATCCTTGAACAGCTACATAGTAGTTCATGGACTTGCATGGCGAGCTAGTGTGCCGACATGGCCACTTCATGTGCGAGTACGAAATGTAACTTTACTAAGTGCAATTGCGCGAGCAATTTGTGCACGTATGCGGTCACTTCTTGAATTGTGACTACTCTCCGTGCTCACACCATAGCTAGTTCTTAGACTTGTATACACGGCTAATTCATAGACTTACCTGATTAGTTCATGTCCTTATTATCTGTCTAGCTCTTCTGTTTGAATATACAATTCATGTTTTTACAAAGTAGTTCGTATAGATTTACTTGCATTGTTAGTTTATAAACTGTCATGACAAGCTCATGGACAAACAAAGCTGGTTCATACACTTCCAAAGCTTGTTCATGTACGTACAAAAGCCATGTCATGTGCTTACGAAGCTAGTTCATTGTGATCATATTACAAAGATGAGCTCGTGTAGGCTTACCAGCAGAGCTAGATCTTGCAAAAACAAAAACTACATCACAAACTTACATGGCTGGTTCTCGGCCAAAGCCGCTGTCACATCCACTGATCAACACATATTTGTTGCTAAAGTTGCCCACTTTCAAAAGCCGTATCAGCCAGTCAAGCAAAAAGTAGACGGCAACAGCCGATATCAGAACCCAGCATAGCATACTGGATGTCTGTGAGCACTGCCTTCAATGGAGATGTTTTCATTGTGAAGTAGAAGAGTATCGATGTCTGGGTGAAAACTGGAATAATCCCTTTGGTTATGATGCTTTAGAGAAATGTTTCCTCTACCGGCAACTAAATTATGCTTTGATTGCGAAGAAGATGATTTTGAATTTCTGAGAGAAAACAAGAATAAAATATCAGTCTTTAAAAAACTATCAAATTATCCAGCGTTATGAGGTCAGATAGGCCAACGATATTGTGCACAAGACAAAATCCTATCCAGCGTGATGAAGGAAAGGAGATCGATATATTATATGCACAGGCGAATCATACTGTGTACGAAATAACATACCATCCAGTCTTATAACAATGTTATAAAGGAATACAATCCTTGCTTGTTGGTTTACTTCCGTGTTTGCAATGTGACCCCACGAACTCGGAAGTATTCGTCTACTAGTTTGATGGCCATTTAATAAATCGTCATTATTTTGTTGAAGATATCGAAAGATCTATACTCTCCACACACAGCGGTCTGGATCCGACGATAAAGGCACGTTATATTAAGATACATATAGCCAACAACTGGGCTGCCTACAGTACCTGCGAACTACTTTAAGCTGATAACAATCCTGCAAAGGCACAGTTGAGGTAAAACAAGCCTGAAGAATGCCGAACCTATACTAGTGTGTCTGTGGGGTAGAGATGTAGGTCTGTGGGTCAAGGAATACAGTATGGGACTGTAACAGCTGAGTCACATCGCTGAATACACAAGCGAACACAGGAGCACAGAAGACGAGAGAAGAAACCTGAAAAGACCATTCAGAGTTATAGAGGCGTTTTAAGGCGATAATGGATTTCAAATTGTATGAGGTGTGAATGTGTGTATTTGTGTCTCAAAAAAAGACAGGCAGTGAAACACAGAAAGTCGAAAAGGTGTAGAAAGTGAGAGAGAGATAGGGGGAAAGGGGTGGGGTGGGGGGGGGGAGGAGAGAGAAACAGAAAATTAATAATAGAGGCAGAATCATGGACTAATGACAAAGATTAGAACCTGCGCGCATGTTTTTTTTCCCCCAGTAACTCAACGGTCTTCTGGTTTCTTGGGCAGGGAAGCCTGACGTCGAGGCTTCTCGGAAAAGGGCGAAAATAGTTCAGAGATCCGGTGTATATATGTGACTCACGTTATGAACCTTTTGGCAGAGTAGCTGAAAACTGGATGTGGAGAGGGCGTAGACGGCGCTGTCTAGCCAAATTTCCAAAATCCGATTTTTAATTCTTCTTACCAAAAAACAGGACGACACCAAAAGCCGAAATAATAGTAGGCCTACTTTTCTAGGATGAAAGGCAACATGCATAATAATAATAATAATAGCTCGACATTTGCACTTTAAAATTACAGAAGAGCTTAACTGTCTTTCGGTGAATATGATTTAGGATTATCTCTAGTCTTTGCTGAGCTACATAAGAACATTAAGTTCGCGATAAATGGCAAAAAAAAAAGTTGGCTTGATATCTATCAAATTGCCCATTCATGTTTCCTGTTTGATGTTTAATGATTTATCCATAAAAATATTGATCATTTATGCCATACAGCCCTCTTTACCTCCGTCACAGCATCAAAATTTTTTCGCCAAGCGAAAGAGACTTCCGAGAATGGCCCGGTCGAGAGGTTCGATATTTCCCAAAAATTAAAAATGTCGTCGGTTCGAATACTATCCTGGAAGATCAGAAACTGCTTTATTTCGCTGGTTCAACTTTCCCAACGTCGAGTTCTCTTGCGACAATATTTCAGGGTCCCTCACATACGATGCGCACGTTGAAAGCACTTGACGGTCAAAAGCTGGATGAAGAATTTTTGAAGACCGATTATCTGGGCTAAATTGAAAAAAACAAAAGCATTAAAACACACACACACACACACACACACACACACACACACACACACACACACACACACACACACACACACACAC
>JBCAUA010033698.1:0-26294 GCA_038406235.1 Peronia verruculata | reverse complement strand
TCTATCTATCTATCTATCTATCTATCTATCTATCTATCTATCTATCTATCTATCTATCTATCTATCTATCTATGACTTCAAATAGGCATGACTGTCATTTCTCAATGTTAATCAGCAGTCGGGGGTGTGGCAGGCGTACTGTATAACGTCACCAGGATACTGGGCTTTGTATTCCGTCGGCTCCGGTTTCTCTCGTCAAAGATCAGCATTTCTTGGGCCATGCTTTCAGCGGGGTAGATTCTCTGATGGAGCGGTTTTAGGGTCTTGAAGAAACAGTACCGCTCTTCAGCCGGCCAGGAATACGGGTAGTAATCTGTCCTGTAAATGGGTCCTTTCTGATTAAGATTTAGAAATATAATATAGATCTACCGACTAAAAGGGGCATTTGGAAAGGTGGTTTTTGCAGCGATACAATGGCGGCCATAGTGTCGGTACTCTCAGTTATTGTAATAATGGTGATGGTAGTGGTATAGTAATCATAGTAATAGTTGTAGTAGTAGTAGTAATAGTAGTAGGAGTAGTGGTAGTTGTAGTACTAGTAGTAATGGTAATAGTAGTGATAGTTGTAGTACTAGTAGTAATAGTAGTAGAAGTGGTAGTTTTAGTACTAGTAGTACTAGTAGTAGATCTAGTAGTAATGGTATTAGTGCCTGTGGTATTTGTAGTACTAGTAATAATTATAGTAGTGGTAGTCGTAATAGTAGTCGTAGTAGTAGTAATAGCTACAATGGCTGTAGTAGTGGAAGTCGTAGTACTTATATTAATAGTAGTAGTAATGGTAGTTGTAGTGCGAGTAGTAGTAGTAATGGTGGTAGTTGTAGTAATAGTAGTAGTACTAGTTACCATAGCCTTCCCAGCATTAGCAATAGTAACTGTCAACCTCCTGAGAGCGGTTATCTCGCAATCGTAATGACAGTAGTAATTAACAGTAGTAATAATTGCAGCAGCCGTTGTAGTAGAACTTAGTAGTAAAAGTAGTAGCAGTTATATCACTAACAGTGATGGAAGGAGTGGTAGAAGTAATAGTAGTTTTAGAAGAAATTGTAATAGCTGTGGTGGCAAATAGTAGTTATAGTAAAAATGAAAGAAGTGGCGATCTTCAACTCAACATCAAGAAGAAGAAATTTATAAGTGTTATTTGCTTTTTTAAAAAAAAAATCAAACTTGTTTTGTTAGTTGCCGGTTGGACAGTCTTTTTCTATTTTATAAAATGATGTGAATATTCGAATTTTTGTTGGTGTAGAGAGACAGAGGGGAAAGGGGGGGGGGGGAGGGAGAGGCGTCATTAATATCTGGTACTACATTACCTCAACAACAACATCAAAATCGTGGTCATAACATTTTGGTTGTTGCTGGGAGGCAAACATTCATTTAGCCATCCTTGTTCTGTAGTTCCTGCGCTGTTTTTTTTTTTTTTAATTTGAAACTACCAGAATAATTTATTTCAAATGTCAAAACAAAAGAGAAGTATATGCCTAAGCCTTGATTTTGGGTTTATATTAGGGATTAACGGTACATCAGCACGGTTACTGCTATATTATTGCGCCTAACACAGCCAGAGTTCTGGAAACTGAGAACTGTACAGAGTGTATTACCACATATTTGTCCTTTAAACATCACGATATGAGACTAATGGTGCCATTTGCTGGAATAGAACTATAATAACATGAGGTACTCATAGAGTGGGACCGATAAGCTGACTGATTATGGTCTTTAAACATTGTGGGTTCCAGCAGTGCCTGTAATTTTATTGTTGTTAGTACTATGACGGCTGTTCCACATATCGCCATGATTCACCAACAGCTTCCTGGTTCAAAGAGGTGCCTCGGCATGGAGCTGATCTCTCACACCAGGACATGTCTAGCAGAGTTTCTCCTCTGTTTATCACAAGTTGTAATGTCTGGTATCACTGACTTGCCAGCTGACGCGTGAATCTGTGAATCATAACGGCAGTTTTACGTCATCTACGCCACAGTCCAGCAGAGAAAGAGCTCAAATTTAGTATCCATGATAAATCATAGAGCACGGGACTCGATTCTGAGGTCAAACGATCTACCGCACAGTTAGATAAAGGCAAAAATAAGTAGTACTTCATATTTGACTGAGCAAAAACCTGGAAATCCCGGGCCTAGTGTTTGTACCCCCTTGCTAGAAATAAAACACTCACTGGTGTTTGTTGCCGCTCCACCATGAGATCTGAGAACAGTTGTCACCGATCCCGTGCATTTGTATGTGTTTTTTTTTTTCTCTGTCAATGTGAACAACGTCAAGTGTTTGTACCCCCTAGCCTACTAAAATTAAACGGGGGATTTCCAGCCGTTCGCTTGGTGGGAACAAATCTATTACAAAGCTCATGGGGGTCTTACTCAAACATGAAGAAGATCCAACGTCAGAAGGGTAAGAGTCTTATATAAACAATGTATTATATCCGTGTATGGCACAGATCTCATAAACAATAATGACCAGGCAAACATGGATGTGCAAATCAAATGAGTAACTTATTGGAAGGTGGCAAAAATTAGTAACTTCAAAACTCATTGTATCCGGTCTCCCTTGAACAGCATCCGATAAGGTTAGACCCGAGGTTGTATAAGATATTTTTGCCTGTGGTTTAGTCTCAAAAACATTAGCGGACACGCAAAGTTCGATATTTAAATCCACGCACAATAACTTTCAACGCAGCAGAAATTATTAATTCCAAAGCTGGTGAGATCCGGCTTTTCAGAGCCAGAGCTGATAAGACTTGGTTATGAGTGTATCTTCAATATTTTCCAACAAACATTTGCTCCAAGCCAAAGTAATATCTCTGGCACTTGATTTGTTTGTTTGTTTGTTTGTTTTGTTTATTTGGCTCTATAATCTTTAAATATTTGGAAGAAAAGGCGATCTGCTGGCAGGTATTTCAAACAACCAATTAATTATGCTATTGATATCAGGGTCTTTACAACTTGGCATGATCTAGGATTTCTACATTCTCCACACTGGATCTTCTAAAACTTATCACTGTATAAATCTAGTGTTTGACCGTGTATACCTTCATTTTTATACCTGGGCAACATATTTCATACATATCTGCCTCTGTTCCATTTCAGTGTCGCCTTCATCTAACTATTCAATATTGTCCCTCCCGACTATAAAATATAAATTAACACTATAACGTTATACATGAAAGAGCATGAAACGGGGCTGAATCAGATCGGTGTTTATATTTATTTTGTAGACATGAAAAGACTCATTATCAAATGAGACTGAGCCCACACCGCAGACAGCTGGACTGCGTTGACACATTAAGTTCTTCCGAATTCATCACCACCAGTATGCATCGGAAATGACAAGAAAAAAGATATCATTTAAGGCAGTCATAGAATGTCGTTGTCAGAGTCCGATCTGTTTCTGGGAATACAGATCTTTGCGGCAACCATTTAAAATTTTTCTGAGAATGAAGCCAGAGCTGAGAGATTTTGCTAATAAGTAGTTATAGAAATGTGTCATTAACGAAACATCCTCTTCATTTGGTAGCCGAACCTTGCCAGTTTCTAATATTTATTCCAACAGAATGAGACTTATTTTCCAAGTAATGCAGCAACACCCTTTATTTCGTCTGTGGCAGCTGTCGAACTGAGGCATGATTGAAGTCATCCGGATAATTATTTAGGAAGAGGGAAATCACCCTAGGAACATTTTGGCAATCTGGTCTAACCCAAAATTGTTTTCATGAAGCTGAACGTATATGGAGCCCTTAAAGATGAAACTTCAACTGTAAAGGTCGGCATGAAAATTATGCCAGTTGCTCGTGGCACCGGCTGTCCACATAAGGAGATTTCCATCCTAATTACTTGGTAACAACCTACTACTTGGCTAGTTCTGGACTATTAACATCGCGGTTATTATCAGACGCTAAGCTGAAATTTTGATGGCTGGCTGGTACTGATGTATTCTCACTTTTGATGTTAGTAGCCAGGGACTTCGTGGATGGTATCTCTTTGTATTTAGACCTGTGTGTGTGTGTGTGTGTGTACGTGCGTGCGTGCGTGTGTGCGTGCGTGTGTGTGTGTGGGGTGGGGGGGGTGACTGGAGGTGTGGGTGATGAGTGCATGTGAATGAATCGAGGAGGGGGGGGTGGGGGAGAAAGTGTGACCGAGTGGAGTGTGAAATGGGAGATGTCTGAGTGGAGGCGTTTAATGGGGTGGGGAGGGTGAGTGACTGAGTGGAGAGGTGAATGGGGGAATGTTTGAGAGTGGGAGAATGAGTGTGGGGAGGGTGTGTAAGTGGTAGAGTGGTGCACTGAATTGGTATGTGTGAGTCAGGGAATGTGAGGGATGTGTGTGTTACGGTAGGAATGAATGTGATATTGATATGTGTCAGTTGTGGAATGCCTGGCAATGGAGTGGCTAAGGTGACTGTTTCCCCACTGGCAGCTGTGAACCAACCCCCTCAGGATCATTCTTTTTTTTTTGGCCAGTCGTTTTTATTTCTTTATTCCTATCAAGGAAGTGCAGGTTCATTTTGTTTCTAAGCTCATGCCGTTGTGCTATGTGGATACTTCACTCACGCTGTTTCATCAGTCATTCTCTACTCGTCTTGTCGTGTTGGTTGTTTTAGCAACACAGGTGGCTTCTTGTGATCCTCAGAGCTCTTGCACTCGCACACAGTAGACCGAACGGTACACTCAATGTGTGTGAGCAAAACAGTATGTCAATCACACCACACTGTGCACAGCAGATAGCGTTTGGTCAGTGGGTGCGATAGAGGCCTTATGTTTTTTGTTGCATAGGTGGGCCTATTGGAAAGGTTTATGTGTCAGGTTGAAAAGTTGTTTCAAACTTTGTAAATGTGACTGTCCTACTTCTTTCACTGCTGTGATACACTCACCTTCAGGTTTCCTATTGCTCTGATGTTCTAACCTATCAAATTTGATTTGATTGAACTGTGTACTGAGTTTATATCAGTGTGTTGTTGAATAGGTGGCTGCCACCTAGCAATCTGTGTGCATTAACCATGTCTGAGAAAATGCTATTGCCATGGTCATTCTGCAGTGGCACAAGTGAAGCTGTGTTTGAGAAAATTGCCAGGGGTGTGGACTCATGATGTTCCGAGTGTGGAGCCATGCCAGTCGAGGCAAGACAGCTACTAGTTAACGCCGTTGTTATAATGTTACTACATGTTCATGAACGAAATTCACACTCATCGCATGATTGCAGTCTGTTGTATTCTGTCCTTGCTGTAGCCCTCAGTTATAAAAAAAATGAATGTTTACAAGAAAAGATTTACTAGATCAGAATACTCAATGCATAGCAAAGGACGCCAAGCATAGCAAAATAGTAACGCCTTTAGTGCCATGGCCTCCAGTGTTGGCACATGGGACACAGGGTGTTTTTTTTTTTTTTTTTTAAAGGCAACGTCATCAGTCGACTCTCCAGTATAAATAGTATAAGCTCCGTGGTGGAAGCTCAAAGTTAGGCCAGACATTTTTCATAATTAAGTCACACCATGTTTTCACTGAGATAGCTGTTATTTTCAAAGGAATGTGTGCTATAGAAAACCTTACGTAGATACATTGTATGTGTTTTTGCATTTAACACATTTTTCATTCCATTGAAGCATTAGTAGTGCAAACTAACTCATCAGGTTTTGAAAGGCTGTCAGATCATCTATAATTTTGGGGCAGTTCCAGACCCAAAGTTGACCTCGAATATGACAGATTTAACCCTGTTAAGGATGATAATATGAAGAAATGGCTTATTATCACGGCCATTTATTGTGTGTGTTACAGATTTAGTTATTGCATTATGATGATAAATATTGCCAAACATGTAGTTAAGTGTGTTGTGTGGTATCTTACATGTTAGGAAGAAACTTCTATATTGTTATGGCCAGTGCCTAAGAAATTATCTTTACGCATGTAGCGCACATTTCTTTTCTTGACAGTTCCTGTTTGTAGTCACAGCTTTGCCCATACACAGATGGTGTTTTCTGTTTTGTCATTTTTGTGCACATTCACCACTGCTTTAAACATCCGTACATCCGTCAATAGTTTAGAAATTACAGACAATATAGAGAAGGGGCTCCTTTCACATTTGAGATTCGACACGATGAAATCAGTCTTTCGTCAAATTTTGGGGTTATGGAACTGGTGGAGATTTTGGCATTTAAAGAGCATGGAGGTGACCTGTTGTTGCAACTGCAATGTAATCCCTTTTAGTTCATGCCCCTAAATTACAATTTATAGGCTTTTCCTCAATCTATTTCAACAAATTTAACATAAAATGCATTTTTAGATAAATGTTAAAGGATTCTGTGAAGAAAAAGCAAACTTTGTGTTAAAATTTGTTCACTGTTTGAAAAACGAAATCCCCTCCGTTGGACCTGATTTTACTACTGTCATGTCTCAAATTCTTCGATGCAAGTTTGGCCAGTTTGGCTCTTGACAAGGACAATATTTTGTTGGAGAATTTACCATATCTAGGTTGCTATACATGAGTCATATTGATTACTGATATCCCGCATGGGGTTGGTCTAAATGAAAGGCAGAGATGCCTTTTTTTTTTTTATGTCGGCCTAATATGATAAGCAGTCATGCCTTGTTTGTCTGTTTCTTTGTTTGTCTTGTGGTTGCTATTGCATGGTTTGTGTTTGGCAGTTAGAGTAAGCTAGCATGCGATTTGTATTGATTTTTTTTTTTTTTTTTTTTATGAAAACAAAGGTAATTTACTGAGCATCAAAATATTATATTTATGTTACTGAGCGTTTTTGCCTGTGTTTATTTCATACAGTGTACCCACTCTCCATTACAACGTATGAATATGTTTTTTTTATATAACAATTTGATGAAATGATTTTATTTTTTTTTTTCACCGGACTGAAGAAGAAAAAAATGGTATTTTTATGTATGTCATGCGTGAGATGTGTACCTTTCGTTCCATTTTTTCCCCTCCTTTTTTTTTCTTTTGTTGGGCATGCCAGTAAATGTCAGACGACAAAGAGTTTGTTTAATGCCAGAAAAGTCTCCACTGACATTTTTTGTTTTGTTTTTTTAAAGACAAAATTTGCCATATTTGCCAAGTGACATGTGGTCAGTGAGATTGTTGTTAAATATCTCTGTGAACCATAATATATAGATCTATGTATGTAACGGGCACTGTTTGACTGTCTGTGCGTCGTGACTGTCATTTTTTGTAAGATTTAATCCTTGAAACATCATGTGCTGGCAGATTTGCTTGTTATACTTTGGCACTGAAATGCTTTCGTAATTTTATTCAACGCAAGAATAAATGATGAGCTCGTGTTTCAAGAGTAAAGCGCCAGTTTTTTTAATTTGAAAGCACACGATTGGAAAACTCTGGTGTTCTCTGCAAGTTTTACTGATGTGTATAGGGTTAAAAAATGTTGCAAAAGTTGTGTCTGTGGATTTTGTTGTCGGAGTGTATGGTAAATGTGTTATTTCAGCATGCTCTAAAGTGTCATATGACATTTGACATGTCTTGCATTCAGAAAGGAGTTGACATATCGTGTGTTCAAACAGAATTGCAAATGACACTTGTGCAAGATGTCATTAGGGCAAGTTAACATGACGTGAAGTAGATGTCATCGTTTTTTGCTGACATTTTCATTTTGTGTGGTTATGAACAGGTTTCCAATGAGGAGATGTCAGTTGACATTTAATGTGTAAGTAGAATTGCAAATGACACTTGTGTAAGATGTCACATGATCTTGCATGTAAATGATAAATATAATTTTTCTTGCTGATCAAAAGATGACGATAACCAACAATAAAACTGCTATCTGGACATGAGAACATGTATCAATGTGTCTATGGTTATATACTTGTTGTAGGGATTATTGACTCAGAATACATCCATGTTTGGGGAAACTGTTTGTAAGCCATGTTCAAAATGTTGGAAAACTTCCATCTGTTGAATTTGTTAGTCCTACTCGAAGACATCAGGCAGATATCTGCAGCATGTCATGTTTGGTCATTGCCTGTTCCAAAATGCCATATGACACACATTTTTACCTGATTATGAATGTCTCGAGACATAGAAATGTCAACTGACATTATTGTTGTCATATGTCTGTGACATGTGTTATTACAAGTTAGGAAAATTGCGAATGACATTTGTACAAGATGTTAGATGTCAAGAACTGTTGAAGATGTCAGTTGGTCTAGCATTGAATGACAAATGGCATCATTCTTTGCTGATCAAAAGATGACAACACCACAGACAAATTGCTGTGTGTATGAAGATGTTTCAGTGTGAAGATGTTTTCTTTGCAGGTTTTATAGATTTGTATCGTCTGCGTGAATGAAGCCAAAGAGAAGATCCGCTCTGTATGTGGTCTTTGTTTTGCACTATACCAATCTGTGAAAGATGTACATGCTTGTTGGAGTTTGTGTGTGTATGAGAAATGGGTCCTGTACAAGCACAAAATGTCTTTGGTTGAAAACAGAAATATCTCTTGCAATTACACCTTCGTATTTTGTTCATGTATGACTTTTGACTTCCTAATTTTGACAATAAAATATGAAGCTCGTAAATCAGCCTGATTTGTTATGATTTCTGTCATATCAAATTTCCCAAGAAGTTACTTGTATATGCGATAAGTTATAATTTCGCATTTGTTAAATTCCAATGGCCGAGGAAAAAATGTTATCGTTTCGCCACCTGTCAATTTTCAATAGTCTAGAGGTACGTGTTACTTCTAACCTATTAAATTCTTTTGACCCCAGAAATGATTCTGTTATCATTTCTCACCTATTAAATGTTAACTTTCCTAAGATAGGTAGATCTAACTAATGTGTTATCATTTCTCACCAGTTAAATGTTAACTTTCCTAAGATAGGTAGATCTAACTAATGTGTAATAAGTTCTCTCCTATCAAATGCTAACTCCTAAGACAGGTAGATCTCATTAATGTTTTAATTTCTCACCTATCAAATGTTAACTTTCCTAAGATCAGTTGATCTCATTAATGTGTTATAATTTTTCACCTATCAAATGTTAACATTTCTCACTTATCAATTATTTTCTTTCTTTAGATAGATAGATCTAGCTAATGTGTTATCATTTCTTACCTACCAGATGCTAACTCTTAAGATAGGTAGATCTCATTGATGTGTTGTAATTTCTCACCTATCAAATGTTAACTTTCCAAACATCAGTAGATCTAATTAATGTGGTATCATTTCTCACCTGTCAAATATTTACTGCTAAAATGGGTAGGTCTACGTGTAATTAATGTTTTAATTTCACACCTATGAACTATTAACTCCTAAGACAGGTAGATCTAATTAGTTTGTTATCATTTCTCATCTACAAATACCTGAATTCATTTCCAATTTGAGCTAGTTTAGTTAAGAATTACATTGAATTCGTAAGTTGTTAAAAAAAAAAAAAAAACAGTGATGGAGTTAACATCCATCACTAGAACAAACTTTTTTGTGTCTGAACAAAGGGGTTAGTCCAGGCAAATTTTCAACATCGTATGATCAAACATGTGTTTTCCAACACATTACAGTTGTGAACTCCATATGGATTAACATTTAACTGTGAATGTTGCCAACGCAACCGTGGAAACAAATGCAATCATCAGCAGCATGCACATCGAACATACAATACAGTCCGCTGAAAGTGAACCTGCTTAGGTAAATTTTTGCTTGAAATTAACCCCTTTTGGCAGTCATAGTATTTAAAAAAAAGTTATTTATTTACTTATTTATTTATTTCAGGGATGTCAAATTTCCTACTTTAACATGATTTCCTACTTTTTGGCTGTCAGTAATTTCTCTGTTGGCAACAAATCAAGTATTAATTACCATTAATTTAACGTACTCCAGTTTTACATGTTTCCTAAAAAATATGCCAGAAGTTTCCTACTTTCTCATGTAGACAGACTGACATCCCTGTTATTTGTATCTTTGTATTGATAAATGTAAACCCTGTCTGAAGTCAACATTTTATTTATTTATTTATTTATTTTTGTGAGGCTCGAGGGGCTCACTTTAATCAGACTCGACTGTGTTAAGGTTTCTGAGACAAAATATTAAACTTCAAGGCTCAGCTCATTGAGAGTGCTTGTATGTTTACCGAATGTTATACATGTACATGTACTGATGTAGTAACACATATCCAACTGTAGACATTGTTAGACAGAATTAGTGTCAAAACGCTGGCAACACAGCGATACATAACTCACTCATCAATACATACAGCTCGAACCTGTTTGAATGCTCCCTAACGAGACAATTGCAAGAAAAATCCAAGATACAAATAAGTCCAACCTTCACCTGCGTATAGACTGAAGTTTGTAAGCTTAACACAAAAGATATAGAATTGAATCCAACTCCAACAAGATTAGTACGGTATACAAGACGAAGGTAGGTAGACAGTACCACAATGTACTATCGTCTGTGATCTCCTCCATTTTAAATTATCAACAATTATGTGTCCAGGTATATTATATATGTATGCATTTTGATTATAATTTGATTATAATTGAATAACAAAAATAAAACAAAAAGATACTCACTGGCCGTGTGTAACTCACAGTGAGTGCAAAGACCTGTGCATATATAAAACAGTTATTTAATTTGATGCTGGTACAGGAACAGACATACATATATCGTCATTTGATCACAGAATTCGTGTTGGACACTTTGCAACTACTGGCAGCTGAATTTTAAAAAAAAGCTGAGTCTTTTGAAAAAAAAAAAAAAAAAGTTACGTTTCTACGCATTAAGTCAGAAAGTTAATTTATGTGTTCCCAATGTTACTATTCTTTAGTAGATTATTTTCCAGTGAGGATAAAAGTTAACATATATTCCAACATCATATCTGTGATTTTCTTATAGTCTCAGTAAGTACTAGATCTATGCTGGGAAAAATAACATTTGCTTCTATTTCCTTGTTACTGGAAGTTTCAGCATACAGCTGTGTACACTACAAAAGCTGTTCTATGTCCTATAAAAATTACTTTCTTTAATTAATTATCAAAACAATAAAATTGATATCAAATTGGATTTTTCACAATAGATTGCCAATAAAACGTCAATCCGCTCGGTACAGTTCAGAATATCTACCCTATTCTGAAGAGGAACGAAAACGGAAACGGTTGATTGTAACATAAATGGACTCAAGAATTCATAAAAGATAGTGAAATAAGCCCCTAGTTCCACAGACCAGAATAAACCATACTAGAGAGAAGCTATAGATTTTCAAAACAATACGGAAAAGAATTAAAAAAAAAAAAAAGTGAAAAAAAAAAAAAAACCATCGTTTCACTGACGAAAGAGGTCTAGATCTAAAGGTGTGACAAACATAGTTATCACCTGCCGTCTCTCACCTGATCCCAGCCACAGGTAATATCGTTTAGCATGAGGGCATTTGTAACGATTTCTTTGGCATTGATTTGGCTTACAGGTTTTCAACATTAATTAACCAACTTGTTTCTCTTTGCTAGGCAAAGTCGCTGTTGAACAAGTATTGAAATGGAGGTGAACAAATATACACAGGCTACGCATGAACATCGAATTGTGAAATACTCATATTAGAATAAAAGAGCTTTCTGTGTGGTATAATATACAGTACATTTTTTTCATTCATATTCTAACCATTACACATACATTATTTAAATAAATAAATAAATAAGGAAAAAAATCAAGAACAATTGCTCAGGCTACTTCACTCAAACTGAAAGGCCTGTTGAACCTTTATATCTTCAGAGGGTATAAGTATAAGTTAGTACATGTATTTTCACTGACGAAAGAACAAATTGAACACGCAACTTATGGGTTGGTTGATTTAGGCATTACAGTATTTTTATCTCAGAGATCAAGACTGTCCTCAATAAAACTGACAAGCTCCTACTCTTTGGCCCCGACCCAAAAGAATCTTCTCGAATACATTTGAGTACAGATACAAAAGTTGATAAACTTAATGAAACAAAACAAAAAGTCTCTTTTGGGTTACTATGCTTTTCTGAAAGAGAAAATATGATGGTAATCAACTTAAAGAAATAAAAAACAAAACTTATTATTTTTTTTTTTTTTTTACTGATTTCTCAAAGAGAAAGATAATAACATTCAAAAAACAAGAAGACACGATCCGTATTTTGTCTTAACCATTTCCTCCTAAAGAAATCAGAAGGAACAGTCATTGTTTTCCAAAGTAATGATTTATTTTTAATTTTTTTTTTTTTAAAGCGTAGAAGTGTCTAAAAACTAAGTGTAACAAGAGCACATTTGTGACTCTTCCTCTTCCGTCTTCATAAAATCTACAAATGGTTATGGTTTTTATAAGCTTTTCAACCTCCAATAGCGGTGGTTATCTCAGCTGTCCACAACCGTGGTAAAAAAAAATAACATAACACTATTGTGTTATGTGACCATTTCTCATAAAATCTACAAAATATCAAAGACGAACAGATCTCGGCTGTGAACTCAGCGCAATATATTTCCTGTTTTTTCCCCTGTGCCTCCAAAGTTTGGTGGCCCCGCGAAATAAGCTACATTATCGGCAAAAAATCTCTAATAAGCAAGACATTCTGTGCAAAGTAAAGATGTTACTACGGTATCTTAGGCCATCAACCAATCAATCATTTCGTTCAGTTAACCTAATGAGCCATTTTGATGTCGGCCAAATTACCTCCCTTTGAGAAAACAAGAGGTGTAATACAAACAATGTGAAGAAGGGAAGTTATCGCCTTCTCTCTTGTTACCTGAGACTTGAATCACAGAAAATTCTGAAAAATTCAACATGTGATACAAATGCTTTACCCCATCATATTTTTGACCTCGTTTGAAAGACCAGGAAGTAACTAAAGTTACTGTTTTTTGCCTTTATTTACTTTACTTCTTTTGTATCGCAAAGGGAAGGAACATGGCTGGCTGAAAAGGTGGCTCATTGCTTCCCCTTATTATGTGTAAAAGATTACATAAAACTTCATTTTAAGGAAAAAAAAAAAAAAGGATAATGCTTGCCCTACAAATCTGAAGATTATAGTCAATGGAGAATTCTGAAAAAAAAAAAAAAAATTTTAAAAATCACCATGTCGAGAATTTATCTGCCCAGACTTTGCTTATCGCGGTGTAACTTTTTATTTAAATAAAAAGAGAAAAGAAAAATTGCTCGTTCAAAATGATAATAATAATAATAGTAATAATAATACATAATAATAATAAAATTTAAAAAGCGACTTTTCTTTTGTAAGTCCCATGTACTGAGTACAGGCAAGCAATATGGCTCACTGAATAACTAAACAAAACAAAAACACGACTCGTTCCTATTACGAACGTGCATGGCAAAATAATGTGAGTCACTGCTTCATTCATTCTGGAATCTCTACTAGTTGTGTCCAAAAACATTTGAGCTGCTCTAAGTTCATACTGTTCTTGCAATTTTTCTCTCTTGCTGAATGGAAACATTGGCAGTTACTAGCTCTATTTTAAAAAGAAAAAAAAAAATAGTCCTTATTTTCCAACGAGTATAACCTGCCTTAGCAAATCACGTAGGATTGAAATGGAAGTTAGAAAAAATGGTGACATTTTCAATATGGCCTCACTGGGCCCAACAACAAAAACCAACATCAACATTAATGTAAAACATCAGAGTACAAAATAATTTAGTTCATCATATAAATTGGACATAACGCCAATAAAACAGGAATAAAGAAAAGAATTAGCATTTAACAAACTGGAACATAATTATGTTAGACTGACGTTTACCCAAGTTTCCAGAAAATTTGACACCCTGGCGCTCATTAGTCATTCAACCACTGCTGCATATATCGTATGTACAGGAATCATCCATTAGTAAAAACATCTCTGTTGGTCAGTTGGTCCACACGTCCTTGTAATTTCGTCCACGTTGGATTAAGATAATTTCAAAGCCTATCCAGACCACTTCTACACCAATGGAGCCTGACTATGTAACAAACAGAGATACAAAGATAAAAATGAAAAGCAAACAAGCATAATGACAATAAAGTAAACAAACATATAAACAAGTGAACAAAGCGAAAGCTGCCTATATGCACGTGATTACCTGTCTCTTACTTGTCTCCAACTTAAACGAGTTCTTCAAATATAAACTCGCCCGTTTCTGTTACTTCACTTTTTTCAAGAACAGTAACTGAAATGGCAGGGCTGGAAAGCCAATGAGATTTATTAGAAATACAGCCACTGCTCAAGAAGCTTTGTCAATAAGGTAACGATTATATTCCACCCTTATCTTCATAAGGAGTTTGGTCTCAGTTTTTCATATTTAAGTGGATTTTATTGTTTTTGCGACTGCTTGTCTAACAGACCAAAGTAAAAATGAAACTTTTTAACGCCTTTTGTCAATGACAGTGTCGTACATAATATAACGCTTAAATTTGTGTGAATTAATCTTTGGTCCCATCAGCAGGTCTACAACCACAGTGTACTGCATACTGCATCAACCCAGTTTACAAGTGTTATACATGTATGTCCATTACCACACAAGCTGAGAATCCTGAGATCCTAATTCTTTAATTAATACCAGAATTTTTGCAGCGTGTCCGGATATAACATCACAGCAAAGACAGGTTTTCGTAATTTATAATGAAACAACGGCCGGACGAAAAAAAGATGCAATGTTAGATACAGTCATTGTGAGTCAATCGTAAAGTGATTTCACACGCTAATGCAGCAGACATAAATTATAACATTTGTAAACTGGGGTGAAGACTGGCCCGTCCGAAAAGATGCAAGTCTGATCTAAATGGAAGCTAAAAGGTATACATTAGATAACCTGCCAGGTTAAAGGTCAAAGTTTTGTTGCTGAAGCGAACACACTGAAGATTTGACACATGTAGCATTGATTTGAAGGAAGGGAATCAGATGCGGTGCACACTGGACAGAGAAATATATATGAACATAGTCAATCAATTTTCACGAATACTGTAGGAAAAGTAGAAAAAAATATTTCACATCATGTCTCCTGACAATCAAACTTGGTGCTTCTGTGCACTTCAATAGTGGAAATATCTTACAGGTGTATAGACAAATATAATATAAAAACATACATTTTAAGAGGAATACAGTATGTGAGCGAAAATACGAGCTTTTAGTGCGGTCCTCATAATTCTAGGGAACTAGAGCGTGTCAACTTTGCCCGCAGTTTAAATCAATTTTTAAAAACATTTTTCTCCCATGCTATTCTGTCAATTTAATCTGTTTAATTGAACTGAATTTTATTATTAATTTATTGTATTCCATTATATTTTTTCTTTGTTTGTTTTGTTTTGTTTTATTTAATGTATTTTTTAATTTTATTTCATTCATTTTTCTACAGTTTATACTTTGACAGGACTTCCGGATATATTTACATTAAGCATTGTTTAATTTTCTTAAACAGTTTATTCTCATGAGGACTCCACTGTAAAAACCAGCAACAATAACAATGAATAATCTTCTGTTGCAAAACAAGTTTTCCCAAGTGTCACTGAGTTTCAAGGGGCAAGCACTCTGCAATGCCTAGTGAATACCTGCTGTTGATTTGCTGCTGACCGTTATTTTGCTGTGAGTCGTCACTCTGCCCTGAGACATTGTGACCACCTACTTCATGTGATTGTAGCACTGTAATGTCACAATCGCTGTCCGGTGATGTCATCGCAGTCTTCACGTGGAAATTTTGGAAAATTTTGAACTGCCATGTTATCATCTCCTTGACGATGTGATTTCTCCCTCGGCAAGATATGAAACCTTCATTTTCAGGTGGCACTGTCACTTTGGTAAGAAAGGCATCTTATCTTGTCAATAATTACATATAAATTTCATGACATGAAACTCATCCTGAAATGGGGAATTGAACTCGTGTGAAATGGAAAAAAAAAAAAAAAATTGTTACTTCCGTAAGCAAGCCTATGTTCTTTCATTTCACGATATGAAATTGTTACCTTCAAATTTATAACTGTCACATTATAAAAGACCTAGTTCAAATCTGTCAGTTTGGACGAAACTGTAGGAAGCTCATCTTGAAATGAAAACTGTCACATTAAATCATCACTTTCATGTGGATTTAGTCATCTTTTCTCACTTTAGCCTAGGATATGAAACTGCCATCTTTCCAACAAAGACCGTCACCATTTTAAGAAGCCGGGTTACACCCATCCTCCATACTGGAACGTGAAACAGTAGTTAAGAAGCTCGTCAAAGTAATGGAAAACTACCACATGAAACTATCACTTCTGCCTGAATGTAGTCACCCTTTTCAGATTTGTTCACTGTCCCATCTTACGGTGTGAAACTCACTTCTCCCACAAAGACTGGAACCATCTCAATGATGAGACAGAATTTACATAATTTACAACACAATCAATACTGTCATTATCAGTGAAAATTTTCCCCGATCTCCGTCACGACAATGTCCCCCTCGTTCTGTTCCTCCGCTTGTTCTTCACTTCCGTCTCTTTCCAAAATGTCAAACAACATGGCGGCTCTCTCCCGCCTCTCCTGGCTGTCCACAATTCGGAAAGCCTCCAGGAATTCGTTGAAATCAATCTGCCCGTCCTTGTTAAGGTCAAGGCTGCGGGCAATGTCAGCGATCTGCGTGTTGTGAAGATTGAGGGAGGCACATCGCACTAGGACTTCGCAAGCCTCGGCGAACTCTGTCATGGAGATGAAACCTGAGTTGTCTTTGTCGAAGGTACGGAAAATGGTCTCCAAGATGTCTTTGTGCCTGTATAAGCTCTCTGTGACTGAGGGACCACCGGGCTGTGCGAGGATAGGGACAAAGAATAATTATTGGAAATGAACGATAAAATGTGTGTATTCTGGTAACTGGAATGACATGTAAAAAGAAAAGATATCAAAGGACATGTGGAAGCTTTAAGACGAACACCTTAAACTGTAATTGTACCAAGACTGATTGACTCTTCACCCTGCTGTAATGCTTGACAAAAAAGTTAAGAAAAACTTGCAATCAGATTACTGGGGTGATTGGTGATATGTACTGAGTTGATAATAAAATATTAACAACTTACTGGTTATTTACCACCAGATTTTCTTTTAGACCATTCAGATTGTATTGTTTGATTTGATTCGGAACATTGAACACGGCCTTCCACTGCAGATTCTAAATCTAGACTCTTCACTTCAGAAGAGAGAAGTTCCACACCAGGCCTGGTAACTTCAGGAGAATTATTAGGGCTAGGTTTAGGATTACGGTTAAATATAAGATTAAGGCAGGAGTTAGGGTTAGATCTGGGGTTTACAAAAGTACCTTGGAACAGTTAGCTGAAATGTAATAATAGCAATGAAACACTGAAACTGTTTTGACCACCTGGAAGCAACACTCTTGTGCAAATACTAAACACATATATTCAGGTAACTGAAATGACTTTTTGAATGCATAGAACAAAGATAGAACAGAAATTATGAGGAACTTTCACAATCTCTGTGTCTGTTCAGTTTCCGGCACTGATCGCTGACTGTGCTGTACACCGTGAGAGAAGGGAGAGGAACAAAATGCTGAAGATGGGAAATGTGAGTACACGTGCTTATATTTAGACAACAAACTGTTAGATCTGAAATGTACAGAGTAACTAATCCAGATGTTACTATGATGAAAATTTTGGTGGAATACATATCCGTGCATACACTTTCTATTGATTGTTTCCCAAGATGAAAATTGCTGGAGAAAAGTCAAGGATTATTGATTTCAGAAGGTTGTTGCAGCTCGCAAGAAGTACAAACTAAATAAAAGAATGACAATATCTGCGAACTGATGTCCAAACGATGGTGATAAAATAAATTAGGAGCCCCCAGTTTATTCATAAAAAAATTCCTTGCAAATGAAGGAAATGATTGACCTCGGCGTTTCTGAAGCTGACCCGTCGGTTCTGGAAGGTCGACTGGTAGGCCACCATCTGTCCGCCGATGTTGACCGCCGAACTGACCAGCCGTGTCCGAAGAAGTCGCCAGGGCACGTCAATGTCCATAACGGTCTCCATGGCGTCACACCAGTGAGTGGCCGAGATCATGCCTGTATAGGGGAATACAGAAACACAGGAAGGGGGGTTGGGGGGAGGGGGGTCTTCAGTCTGGTAGACCTGGACATAATGTGTGTGCGTGTGTTTGTATGCGTGTGTGAGTGAGTGTTCGCTCTTGGAACTAACACTTTCTTGTCTTGAAGGTCATGAGGGCACGTCTTGACAACTTATGCACGACTGGTCACGATCGTGGGTTGGATTGTGCAAGAGTTTACGCTTCGTTTTTTGCTTTTTTTTAAAATCCATTTCTGGATGTCAAGTCAGCCCATCGTTTCTTCTGTCCACTTCTTCCTCCTCCCACTTTGCTGTTTCATTTCAATGTTTTCACTTCTATTTTATCCATGAAACCCCACGAGACAAAGACACAAACGACCAAGAAAGCTCGGCCCAATGAAGAGGAGCGAAAGCGAAAGAAAAGAAGACTGAAGGAGGAAAATGATTGAACAACTGAAATTGAACTGAGAAAGTCCTTCGGCAGCTTATGCTCCCCTCCGGGGCCTGCCATGAATAATTCATGACTATGTAGATCTACATGTAAATGTGTTTGTTGCTGTGTTGTTGGGGAGTGTGTAATTTTGGTTGTAAATGATCGCTCTGTGTGTGTGTGTGTGCGCGTGTGTCTGTGTGTGTGTGTGTGTTTCTGAAACGCGAACTATTGTTAACTAAAACATGTGTCCATGGGTCAACAAAAGAGCTCCATGTTTTTGAGCACTGGTGTCACGTTTAGCATTTCCTGACATTATACCAGAACATTGTCTTTGACAAGCTAAATGGATTTCAGTTTGTTGGGCCGTTTAAATTCTATTGTATAGAGAAAAACAGCGTAAAAAACATGGGATAAGGGATGTATGAGACTGCAGATGCAACACCAGTGAAATTTCAAAGGGGCTGTTTTCCACCAAGCGAACAATATTTTTGCTTCCCTTTGCTAAAAAAAAAAAAAAAACAGGACGTGAGCCCAATTTTTTGTTGTTGTTGTTGTTGTTGTTGTTGTTGTTGTTTCATTGGCTATTTGGAGATAATATGTCACATGAAAGAGGGATAGCAAATCTACCATAGAATGTAATTATTTCACCGATCACTTGCCCAAACAGATTTTGAAATTCATTTCGCCCCTTCTCCACGTACAAAAACAGTTTGCTAAAAGAAAACATCAGTTTCCCCAAACTGCGAAAAATGGAGCTGTGGCAACCGAGGACTGAGCTCGCAAGGAGTTGCTGAAATTGACTAAACACTGCAAGGGAAAGAAAAACTCAATTTTTGCCTTTTTTTTATTTTTTGGTTTGAAAAAGAATTAATGGAAATATTTAATAATTAAAGATAGAATTATTTTTGTCACGACCATAGCTCTGCTAGATGTTCCAATAAGTTTGACTTAAATTCGACAAATAGAGGCAAGTGGTTGTTCTCTGCAGTGTTCATTCAGCAAGCCTTGGCTCAGGCAAAAGCATAATATTTGACCGACCATAAACACTTCACGTTTAACCTAACCTGACAGCAGACAAGACAACTACATTCGTATATACATACAATGTCCCTGTGTAGTTTCCTCTCTGCCTATGAACAGCTGGAGATAAGGTGTATCTACTTTGTGCCAGAAAAGATAAGCATGGAATTCCCAAGTTATCTAACCACCACCGCCACCGCCACCGCCGCCACCGCCACCGCCACCACCACCACCACAACAACAACAACAACAACAGCAGCAGCAACAATAACAACAACAGAAAAAAAAGAGTAAGTTGAATTTTTTTTTTTCCGTTTTCCTCTTTAAAAGATGGGCAGCCGTTTCCCCCACATTCAAAGGATACACGCTTCTCAATAAGCAAGGTAAACACGCGTGGAGCATATTTCAGAGCAGGGCAATGCAAAAAACAAACAAGCAAACAAGCAGACAGCAAAACGAATTTTTCTTTTTTCGTTTTTTTTTTTTTTTCATTACCGTTTTCTGAAACCAATAATTGAAGTTGGAGTCAGATGATCGGTTTAAAAAATTCTGGGCATGTTTTCCAGCTTCGCAAATCCGAATGACACTTACAAAGATAATAAAACGATGCCAATCTAGTTAACGAGAAGATATGGAAAGTAAAACAATGGCAATCATTGACAGTGAGGTACAAAGAAGAGCCATGTGGACTCGAAATTTTGGCCTGCGAGATCAGTTTACTTCATTATAGCAATACCAAGTTCTTCACAGTTGTTTTTCAGCTTTTTTTTTTTAGTGTATTTGATTAGTGGCCGGTGGACAGTCATCTTAATTTTGAGACATTTTGTTTTGGTAAATTGAGGTTCAACTGTACATTGTTTCCTGATTGCTAACACGACCAGGGGATTGTCTCTCATACGTTGATTTAAATCCACGTCCTGCGTATGATAGGCAATTCTTGGCCAACGTTGAGCATTCACATTGTATAAAAAAATTCATGTGTTAGTGGAGATTCCTCGGTCATGTGACCAACTGACCAACTCACTGATTTTGAACACGGCGTGAGAAAAAAGGGGAAGCTGGAAAAGTTTTGTCCAGAAAGCTGGTGGCGCAACGAGTTTTGCTCCCGACATTCATGGATATTTCAGCGTGTTTGGAGTTGGTTGTGTATTAAAAAGCGAATTGGTTGCATCAGAGCAATTTCTGTCCCAGAATTTATAACAGTTTCTTTAATCGAGATTGGTAGGAAGACAGATAGGTAAGCAGATAGGAGGATGGTTAGGTAGGATGATTGATAGGTAGGTCGGTAGGAAGGTGAGGAGGTAAGAAGATAGGTAAGCAGGTAGGAAGACAGGCAGGTAGGAAGGTAAATTTGTATGTATGTAGGTTGGTAGGTAGATGGGTAGATAGGTAGATATGCTGCTTGGCAGGTAGGAAGATAGGTAGGTAGCAAAATAAGAGGGTGGTTAGGAAGATAGGTAGGTAGGTAGGTAGGCAGGCAGGTAGTGACATAAGTAGGTAGGTGAGATAGGTAAGTATAGGCAGGTAGGTAGATAGATGGGTAGTTTGGTAGGTTGGTTGGTAGGTAGGTAGATAGGTTGGTTGGTTGGTTGGTTGGTTACTTGGTTACTTGGTTGCTTGGTTGGTTGGTTAGTTGGTTGGTTGGTGTATTGTGGAGAAAACCCTTACCTGTGTGCTGTGGGTCATATTTTGTGAACTCTGTCTCCAAGGCCGAGCGATTGGCAATTATCAAATCCTTGACATTGGTCAGTGCCGAGGCTTCCAGGTGGCTGATCCTGAGTCGGGTCAAGAAAATCAACATGGTTTATCACATTGTTTTCCATTTTTTTTGATGTATTTGATTAGTTGCCGGTGGACGTTCATCTTAATTTTAAGACATTTTTTTGTAAAATGATGATGATGATGATGACAATGATATTGTTGCCCTGACGAAGAGCCAAGCCGGCTTGAAACTTTGGCAGATTTAACCATCACTATCAAGTTCTTTATACATTTCTGTGTTATTTGTTTTTCTTGAATTGTTTTATTAGTTACCGGTCTGACAGTTATATTGTATCTTATAAAATGAAACATAAATAATAGTGATAGATTAAATCTGTAGAATCTGGGTACATACGCGTATTTTATTTCTAAGTTCCTTGACTGATATTATCCTAAATTCTCAGCTGAAATTTTACCAAATTTATTACAAAATTTCAAGATGAAAACATTACTCAATTTTGAAGGCACTCCTTGCTTCACGTGACCTGCAGACCATATACGTGCAATGGTAAATAATGCAGCAAAGAAAAGCCACAACATTCTCATAGTATTCAGTGCTAGTCACATGTTTGTGCTAATGTGTGTCTGTTTCTCTCTCTCTCTCTCTCTCTCTTTCTCCCTCTGTGCGCGTGCGTGCGTGTGTGTGTGTGTGTGTGTGTGCGCGCGCGCGCGCGTGAGTACGTATGTGCGTACGTGTGTATTTAAATTAAAGGACTTGAATTATAATTATAAAAAGCGCCCATTTATGAATCTATTGTAAATGATAATAAGAAACAAAATCTCTAAGTGTACCAAGCAAAATTATGTACAAGACAATGAATGCAAGAGATTAAATAAATATTTTTGGAACAAAATTGTGTCCGAGTTCATTGAGTCTCATCGCGTACCAGACAGAGTTTAAAAAAAGACTGAACATTGAAATTTCAAACTGCTGATAACAATATTGATTGCCTAGAAGACATATGAAAATGCCAGATACATGACATTGCTGAAGCAATTCTAAACAGAATAAAAAGACAAAGCAACATCAGCCAACGAAACAATGAAAATTAAACAATCAAAAAATGAAAACAAAAAAAGACTGACCCAATGAAAACAGCACATAATTTAGAGTTAAGCAGTTATGAATGTATACAGGTTTTGGTTGAATAGAAACAAATATAAGACAAAGTATCAATTACATGGAACATGTTTATAAGAATAAAATATGGATTTGAAATGTAAAGAAGTGTGTCAGCTAAACTACCATTTCATTTTCTTCATTTTGAAAGACGTAGAAGAAACACATCTATTATAATAATGTTTTCTTCTCCTGTTGGAACCCAAAACTAAACCATGTTATCTACTGTGCTGTGACTAGCTGAATTATGCTGTTACACAAAATACGGACTTGTTACTTTATTTGATCTGTTTGCCTTGAAGACATTTGAAAATAAGTGAGACAAATGAAAATGCTAGCTACATGATATTGTTGAAGCAAAAAAAAAAGGATGTAAAACCAAAATAGCACTAGCTCATGAAACAAATTAAAAAACAACAAAAACAACAACAAACAAACCAAAAACCAATATTAAAGAAAAAGCAAGCAAAAACCGAATGAAAAACAAAACTCATATACCATTAACCAATCGCGAATATATACAGGTTTTCTTTAAATGTAACAAAAAAATATCGAGTACATGAAATTTCTTTATAACAATAAACATGAGGTTTGAAATGTAATATAAAAAAAAGTGATTCTAGTGTCAGCTAAAACACGAGTTAATCTTGTTGGTTTTGAAAGACAAGGCTACAACATGAAACAATCCCAAAACTAGACTAATGTTATCTACTGTGCTGTAACTGGCTGAATTATGTCATTACACAAAATAGGGACTTGTTAATTTATTCTGGTAACCTTGCAAACATTTGAAACGAAGTGATATATATGAAAATGCTAGATACATGATATTGTTGAAGTACTTTTTAAAAAAATGATGAAAACCAAAATAGCATTAAATAATGAAACAATTTTTTAAAAAATTTATTCAAGAAAAAAAAAAGAAACAAGCAAAACCCTAATGAAAAAACAGCATATATTATAAAATGAAGCAATCGTGAATATCTACAGGTTTCCTTTAAATGAAACAAAAACTCAACGAAACAATATATCGAGTACATGAAAATGTTGACAACAATAAAAAAGAGATTTGAAATGTAACATCAAAGAAAGTGCTACTAGTGTTCAGCTAAAACACGAGAGTTAATCTTGTTGGTTTTGAAAGACAAAGCGACAACATGAAACAATCCCAGTCATTGTTAGGATGACAACTGCAATGACTGAGGGACGTAAAAGAAAACTATCTAATAATGTTTTCCTTTATTATTGGAATCCCAAAACTAGACTTATGCTATGTACTGTACTGTAACTGGCTGAGTTATGTAATTACAGAAAATACTGACTTATTTTATTTGTTTGTCTTGAAGACATTTGAAACCAGGTGTTACATAATAATACGAAAATGTTTGATATATATATGATCATGTTTAAGCAATTTAAAAAAAAAAAAAAAAAAGAATTGAGACCCGTGATAGCATCAACTAGCGAAACAAACTTAAAAAAAAAAACTAACAAACAAACAAAAGCCAAACGAAAACAGTCTATATAATACAATGAAGGAATCATGAAGATATTCTAAAGGTTTTGTTTCAATTAAAACCAAAGGGCAAAAAAAACACGAATCAGTTTTGCTGATTTTGAAAGGTTCAGCAACACTGTGAGACAAACCTAGTCAGTGATAGGGTAAGAAAGGGAAGAACTGAACGACGTAGAAGAAACATACTTTATGTTTTCCTTTCCTTTTTTTTTTTTTTTTGAAACCAAAAACTAGACTATCTTTTGTGCCTTACTGTAACCAGCTGGATTAAGTGGTTACACAACTTGCTAACTTGTCATTTTATTTTATTTTTGTCCATTTAATTTTACTACTTATATTCTCCAGGAAATCCTTTGCTCATATTATCACTTCTTTTGTAATCACATATAGATTAAGCCAGCCAGGTACGTATTTCCTTACTCATTTATTTATTTATTTATTTACTTACTGCATTTACTGATTTATTTATTTCTATGCATCTTTTTTTTTTTTTTTATCATATATTTTTAACAATGTCTTTCCTTGTTTCCTTTCTTTTTATCTATATATTTAATTTATATATTTACCAATTTATTTGTTCATTTTTTAAATTTAAAAAAAAAGTTTTTTTTTTTTTTTTAGTTATTTTCTTTATGATTTATCAGAATAACCGTATTCAGAACAAATAACTAGTGAAGAAATCTTCAATTACTGTTGTTGCTGTTATTATCATTCTATGCATGGCTATTACTGGGACAGTGTATAGGTTCTAAGTGCTCTAAGTCCCTCGGAATAAAAACTTTATTTTTTTGGGACTCGGCTCTACATTTGCATGCTCTCACTTTTAGCATTTACAAATTTTGTTCCAGTCGATATCGAGGTAAAATTTATAATCTGAGTAAAATACACCTTTTTTTTTTTTTTTATTGTTGTTGTTGTTGTTGTTGTTTTTTCTTACTGAAGAGACCAAAAAGGATTTGCAGAAGAAAGTAGAAGGGAATAATCAGTATCAATGGCTAGGGATTTAGTTTCACAGATGACAACCCAAAGCACACATAGGAAATGATATGGTGGAAGTTAGTACATTCAGTACAGAGGAGCACACAGAACAACTCCTGATATGTTTGGTTCCTTGGTCTCTGTCTCTACTACCAGTCCACGGTTGCGTAGTCACCTTCAGGTTCAGTCAAAGTAAATGTGCCGTCACTGCCATCTGGTTTCAACTCTGTCATTGAGACAAACAAATAAACAAGGTTAGATTGTGCATCGGCTGTGTTATTTTGGGAAAACAACTTTTCGGGGCTGGCTTAAATCGAAGATCTGCTAAGGCATTTCACGGTTTAAATGAACAGCGTTCTAATTTTTTTAAAAAATGGCTGACTGGAATATGATCCCCCTTGTTTTGGCTGAATACGATTCCAGTTCGATCACCCAAATTATGAGATCAATGCTTAACTCATTGATAAGCAATCAAATCGCTCAATTTCCGTCGCTCCTTAGATACTGAAGAGAACATAAGGTTTTGGAAAAGCAAAGAGGACCGACAAAAGAGCGGAGAGAGGGGCGGGGGCGGGGGGGCGAGGGGTCCGAAAGGCTTAAGCGTTTGCCTCCCGATGAAAATGTCGCACATTCGAATCCTACCGAGGGAAGGAAAAGATTTAGGATTCCCTTCATTTATTGATTTCCTTTTTAATTTATTTATTTATTTATTTATTTATTTATTTATTTATTTATGGTCTCTTCTGTCAATCCTCACAATTTGTTGCTGTTTTTCTAAATATTTATAATTCCTCATCCAACACAAATATGTTATTGATTAAATAAATAATTCCGTTCACAGAATGGGTTTCTGTACTTGTTTACAGAATGGAATGTTAAGATTACATTTAACATTTGATAACACCCCATTTCTTTTTTCTTTTGAAAAATGGAATGTTCAAGATGTAAGCTGTCGGTATTATTAGAAAGACGAGTCATAACCTGATTTATAGCTGTGGGAACTGGAAGACATGCTTCATTATTATACATACATGAGTTCAGGTCATCTTGTATTGCAAAACTAGGCCACACCCACACCTGTTGTCGCCTTTGTTTCTACTCACCAGGTCTAGACATAAGCACGTATCCGTCATCCCCAGTGCCTGCAGTGTTGGCTGGGCAGAAGGGTGGAGGGTTTCTCTCTGGTAAAAAAAAAAACACATGGTTAGGTTGTGCGTCAGCTTTGTTGTCCAGTGAAAAAAACTTTTCGAGTTTTCCTTAGGTCTTTCACGATTTCAACGATTAGAGTTTTAATTCGAAAATTTGGCTGATTTGCAGTTCTATAAGACTGCCCCTTGTTTTGATTGAACACGGTTCATCCAAAACTATGAGGTCAAGGTTTGCCTGAATGATTAGCAATCGAATTCCTCAGTTTCCGTCGCTCCTCAGAAACTGGAGGGGGGAAGGGGAGGGGGGGGGGGAAG
>JBCAUA010033687.1:0-12218 GCA_038406235.1 Peronia verruculata | reverse complement strand
TTGCAACCATCATTATTTACAACAATGCATCTATAACAAATACATACATATATTTTAGTACATACACAGTAACCTTTTAATGATACGAGACATTATGGTCTTGTACTCCTGTCACTTAAGTGGAGAGGTATCTACATGTGTTTCCTGTTTACCACAGAAGTATTTGAAAGTGCTTGTCATCATGTTGTTTTTTTTTCCTTCTTCAAATACAAACACAAAGATCATTCCTACTGAAAAACATAAAAATCATTGCTAATGCTAAACAGTGTTTATAAATATACCATAAAATGCAGTGAAAAGATCAGCATGTATGCCGAATTCATCAGCACTTTTGGTCTTGAAATTTCCCAGACAACAAAATCAGATGATCAATATGCTAAAACTAAAAACAATCTGTGTGCTTTCCTGAGTAAGCAGTCAGTGACTGCCCTGAAAGTTAGTGCAGCGAAATTTAATTCTAGCGTTTTGGCTATGTGTAAGGAGAAAGTAGATGAAAAATGTAGAAATTTTAATCACAGCATGTCTCACAGTCAAATGAGCAATTAATATGTCCATGTTCCACTATACTGAGTTATCCTATCATTCAAAATTTTTATTTATACATTTTCATGCACTGAATAAAAGTTTGACCTTGTGTCATTTTACCCAGAGATATTGCCAAGTTGAAAACAGGAGACCCCAGAAATTACTAAAAGTTCGAAAAATGGGCAAAAATGATTAGTTTAGCACAATTCTATACTCTAGAACTAGTAGAACAGATAATTAAAAATCTGGCAGGAACGGAAAACATTCCATGGTATTATTATTTTTAAATATGTATCTGGAAGGCGATTTCAAAGATGGAGCAGAACGGTAAATCTGCTCTATACATCTGTGACATCTTTATAGATCTACATATAGATTTATAGTCAATTTCAAAAGTCTTGTTGATGGATCTTCTGTTTTTACTGTGAAACTGAAGAAGAAAATGACTTCTCAAGAAAACAGACACGACACATTTAGCTCACTGAATACCTGATGATCTATGATGTGGCCAGGGCTAATCCATCCTCTGATATATTCATTCAATGATATAAAAAGGTATATTTTGCCTACAGTAATAACCCCGTACACACATGTAATGTGCCACACTCTCACGTGATACACCATGTTCTTGATCAGGTCTAGGAGTGAAGAGTGAGGGGGAGAAATGGAGAGCATGGGTATTAATTACAACACACTCGCATTGCAAATGGTTTTAAGAATTATGTTTAAACACATCTTTGTCGAAGAAAGTTTGATTTAGTTTTGATTACAGTTATAAGAAAGAAAAGCATGATCGAGGAAGCAAAAGTTTATTTAAAAAAAAGCCCTTTATATGTTAAAATAAATATATATATATATGTATGTATTCACCACATACCATCCTGATATAATAATCTGCCCATGAGAGCAGTATTTTCGTAGTCAAAGATGAATGTTCAAACAATCTTTGCAATATAAAAGCATGAATATTATACTACCTTCATCACGCTCCAATCCTTAATATTCAAGCCCAGTGACTTACAACTCATCTGACTGTGAGACAAATGGTCTTAATTCTGAAAACTCACTAATTTTATGTTTCACGGTTTTTTACATGGAAAGACTCATGCCAATGGCTACAAACCCATGCCTACAAGGTGAGACCACAAATGTGATTCTTTACTTAAATATTCATTGTTTAAGATGACTGAAGCCTAACTGACAAACATAAAGGAAAGTAATCAATACTTGCACATAATAATATTATACAACTGAATTAAATGAATCAGGAAAACAATCTTAGAGCATTGGACAATAGCAATTAGCAGTAAATGATATTGATATCAAACAATATTTATCTCAGCATAAATTAAATTCAGGGGTAGTTACATATTTGCAATTTTTGTGACGTAATACTCAGGTGCAAATATTTCTTTTACACTACGGGGAATCACTTGCTGCAACAATTTCAAACATCCATTTACCTCATTTTTTTTTTTGGTTCACATTTGTAAGAGCATACACTTCAAATGATTAGCAAACCGACATCAATGATATTACACGTATTTGCAAATGTACAAGTGCGAATCAATAACTTATCTGGGCTGGACTTGTTTTCATACAGTACAGTCCTGATATCTTGACATACAAATGACCTCCAGAATGAAAGTTAATGAAGACTCAGAGAATGTTGAGTTATACAACAGAAAAAAGGAGCGTATATTTTTATTTCCATTTGAACAGGGCTCTGCCAAGCATATACAGTGCATTATTGACTACACACTGAAGATTCTAATCTTATGCTACACTTTTCAGAGGATGGCTATCTTGTTCTGATCTTATGACTGGAATATTGAAGGCAATTTAGAAAAAGTAACTTGTGATGAGAGAGATAAAAAATGGCGTCAATGTAGAAAGATATCAGTTTGGTACAATGAAACACAAGACAGGAGACCAAACTGTTGAATCTTTAAAACCAAACAAAAAAACAGCCACTTTGACACCATATAAATATCAGAGATTTTTATAGAGCAGCATAAGTATTTCAGTATTTTTATGCCGTTCAACCTCTTTGGAGTGGTTATCTGATGACATACATGGACCTACTTCACTTGTCAAATCACAACAGTTTCTTCTTTACATCTGTCATCTACACAAATGTTGTCTAGTCAATGGAGAATGTCTGATCTAGTCATACTGTTCTTCGCCATTTTTATTAGAGGTAGTTTTACAGATAATGTTTATATAGGTGATGATACAAAGCAGATTATCCCCAGTATGCACCCGCGTGCACTATCCTGTTTCGCCTGCTGCTTAGCTGCGAATGAAGGTTTTTCGCTCGCTTGAGGCAGAGTTTACCGAGTATTTCTATTTTAGCTCGTGTTTTATCTTTGCACAGCTATTAACGGGCGGAGACGAGTCAATTCAAGCTTACTGCATGAATTTTAATAACTTAAGAACATTTTCAAGTAAATATGAAGTTGAGAGGCTTTATGTCTACTTGGGTTTAATATTTTTTGAGTCGTACAAAGCTTAAATTTGTTTTTTATTCTAGGTATTCTCTATTTTCTATGTGTGCAGTGGTCTGCGACTGACCTAGATCTACATTTTGAATCTAGGCTAATACCGGTAGTGTGATCTTGTAGTAGTGGTAGGCACTAGGGTTGTGTATACACCTGTGTTGGCCAACACAGTAACTATTTGGGTGCACTTCCTCTAATTCCTCCATCAAGACTCACAAAACCTGGCTAAGACCTTACTACACGCCACAACAAAGCTGAAGACGAATGGGATTCCCCCCTGCCACAAGCTGCAGGGCAGGCAAGGCAAACACACACACAGTGTGCGAACCTCCAGTTTTACACACCAATCAAAAGCCTGCCTGCATTGAACAGGCTGCTGTTTTTAATAAAGTGCGCGCGGGGCATAAAAGAACTCTGAATTTCAGCACAAAATCTCTTACAAATTTATATTTTCTCAGCAGAAAAGGAAAATCAACCAGCTGTGCAGCTTAAAAAGAAACCAAGAAAAACATAACACATGATTCACTTTTCAAAAACTGAGGTCTAGATTAACTTTGTATGAAGTTCATTACACATGATCACCACCAAATGTATTCTGCTCTTATGGACCTAGTTCATAAAAGGCAGGGCTTGGCTGTGTATAAACACATGGTTTCAGTAGAAATGTTGCCAGCTTCAGTAAAGGCAAAGATAAAAGATAAGTAAGGAAAACACAGCAACTTCCAAAGTAAATTAGAATATGTATTTACTTACATGCAAGATACCAAGTGACAAACAATCAAGATAACTGAACTGTACTGTAGGTAGCACATTTTCTTCTCAAAACAATTTAAACTGCTAATGGATGGAATTACAGTGGAACAAACTACCAACTTGAAAATAAATTGATTATAACATGGAAAGAGAATTTATCCTTTCTTTAAAACAAATAATAAAAAAAATTATCTCTTTCTGTGGTCCCCTATGTGATATCCTCAAATTTCAAACCAAATATAAGGCCGCCATGTAAGAACCGTTAAGATTTGGTGCTTGTGTGTTTCACGATCCAGGGGTGTTTCAGAACTCCCTCTAGCGGCAGTCTTGCTTTAGGATCGTGTCGCAAAAGCTGGAATCAGACAAATTAATATGGTAAAATTGGCATTTCTGAAAGCACTTAAGATTATTAGCACTCTCCGCCATACAAGACAGATTTCATTATTAACTAGCTGATGTAATGACAAAAATCATTTTTACAAATAACTGAACATCATGCCCTACAATTTAGAGTTTATAATTGCACGTGGAATGCTATTTGTCACCTCCAAGCAAGACCACAGGCATGTATCATATCTCAAACTTTGCAGTTAGCTCTTGACTACTCAAAGCATGAGAATTTATCTCGCGTTGAAACTGGTCTATGATGCACAGAAAAATCAAGACAAAATCATCTGTCTACCAAATGAGATGACAAAAGATGTTTTGGCATTGTTCTTTTACTTCATGGGAGTAACTGAGAATGGTATAAAAGTCACTCAACTTTTCCAACACTCAGGATTCACACTATCATTAATATAAAATGAGAATTTGATGCTACTGAACGACATTTCCTAGGTCTATAAAAAGACATCCTCCCAAAGTAACATTCTTGATTATTGTGTGAAAACTGAATTCACAATTGATTATTGATGCCCATGACTATATAAATTTACCTTAGAAATCAGATCTTTTGCTTCGGGTGATACATAGTCTGGAAACCTCAGGTCCACTTTACAAATTCTCCTGTATGTCTCTGTATGGCCCTCTGCTTCAAACGGTGGACTGCCTACCAGAAACTCATAGCACAGCACACCCAAGCTCCACAAGTCCACACACTCATTATGAGACTTTCCCTCTACCATCTCAGGCGGAAGATAATCCAAGGTGCCGCACATTGTTTGTCGCCTACAAGATATTAACCAATTTCAAAATTGTTTCTTATTGACTTAATCACTTGCAACGGCTTTCAAAAAAAAAAATAATAATAATAATAATAATAATAAAATGGTTAAACTGGTGTACAAAAATCTCTCAGTCCTGTACTGTTAATGATGTTCTTTCTTTAAACTGTTGATAATTTTAATATTATTTCATCATTTTATCTCCTCAACATGAAAAAAAAAAAAAAAAATGTGCAGGCATACAATGAAATCAATGACTAACCATTTAACTGCCTCCTGGTTAACTCCTTCATTTCTAAATGTTTTCAATCAAATCATGCTAGATAGAAAATAGCTGTAATCCCCACACAAAAAAAATAATCACTGGCTGTTAAGACTTTTTTCCCCCCTCATGTGCTGTGCAAGAATCATGAGTGACCTACTGTAACAGACAGTCCAATCAATAAAGCACACATGGTGGCGGTATTGTAATGCAATATATATCTCAACAGAGCAACAAATGGATTACAAGTAGTGTCAAACAAAATCACCTAGAAGATGGTGCGTGAACAGACCATCCAAAATCCGCAATTTTGAGATCACCTTTCAGACCCAGGAGCAAATTTTCTGGTTTGATATCTCTGTGAATGACTTTTTTGCCGTGGCAGTAAGCAAGGGCATCTGCAAGTTGTGCAATATACTGAAGAAAAAAGAGAAGAGATATTTTTTAAGACATACACAATGCCACTGAAATGTAGGTGCATCAAGAAATTATAGTCACAGAACAAACATTTGATCTGATTATATAGTCTTTCTAATAAAATTGTGTAGTCTGATGTGGGACACATGTGACATTAGATGCTGAGTTAGTTTTAAAGTAGGAAGAAATCTCCACACTTCCTCTTATAGATAATGCGAGTAAGCCAAAAATGGAAATATAATACAATCTGAAATCTTCTCCTCTAAAATTGTAAATATCTATAGCAAATGTCTGCTACTGGCTTTTCATAAACACCACCAGATAACACTGCAAATTTATCTGGAAAATCTGGTTTTGATTTGGATGGTTGACAGCATGCATCAAGTGTTGTGTTGACGATAATGATATAATGACAGGTCTGCTAGATGTCATGTATTTGTATACATGTGCATGTGTTTGTGTGTATTAAGAGAGGGCTGAAAGTATTATCATTCAATAGTCCTGACAACTATTTAAAAGCTATTTACCAAAACATGCACTTAAAAGTCAGTAAGCACCTCTTTTACGTTTTACTGTTTTACTACATCTATTTCAAACAACAGTTAACAATTTACATGCAGCTTATAAATAAAGCTTTTCATTCACTGCCCAACTTCATGACCCAATTTCTGACAAAACCTTCACTACATAAATCAATTCCAACAGCAACCAAGAGCAAAACAAACAAAAAAATCTCATCAAACAAAATAGAGGGAATCATAGAAGAAAAAATAAATATCTATGGATGTGATGGTGCTGTGTGAGAGAAGGGTAATGCCAAGAAATTCAAGAATAACAACCCAGATCAATAATACTTTCAACTTATATTTCGAAGATTCAGATCTACTAACAGTAACACTGTGTTTCACTCTCTGATGGAATTGACCATCAATCTTCATTTCAAACGAATCTAGCACTTTCCCAAGGCACACAGGTTTAGATGAACATTTCGCTAAGGGCCTTAGCCATGGTGAATGTAAACAAATTTCACCTCCTTAGAAGAACTTATAAAAAGTACATTCACTGCACAGATTTTGCCATTTCAAACATGTTTTCAAAACCGACGCTTTTCTCTGATGACCCGGAAGTAGCCTGCTTGTTTCTATTTAAAATTTGGAACTTCTGAATCATCCAAATATGTGTATTCCTGCTTGAGGCCTAGCTGTAACCTCTAGCCCGAGCCGGATTTTCCAACTTGAGGTAGGGAAAGAGTTAAATCAAAAGACACTTTGTGCACAACTGATTGTTCACATCCATTTTTAAACAAAACATTAACTTTTTTTACAATACTTTTGTTCATCATTTTGTGAATGTACTCTCAGTAATGACATATCAATCCCAAAAATGAGATACCTTTGCAGATCTGGCATCATCAAATCTCTTGTGTTTCTGCAATTCCTTGTACAATTCTCCTTTTGGGGCGTACTCCAGTATCAGATAAATTCGTGAATCATCATAAAAGTAACCAAACAGTTTGAGGATATGGGGATGCCTGTAGAATGCCAAATGTATGCACATATTAAATATATTTCTCAAACTTTTGACCCAGAAAGGGAGGAGGTAACTGATAAGCATTAAAAAAGTATTTTGAATGGCACCATCATATGACTGGCATCTCTGTTAAAAAATAAATATTTACAAAATCATAATTTTACAAAAATGAATACAAACTGCTACACTGATTTCATTTGGCATACCCAGAGACAATATAACAGATCTGTACTTGAAGCATGTACCTCAACAACTTCAATAAATGTCATTGCTTTGTTCAAAGTCTGTGACAAATAAAATGAATATCTACTAACTTCTTAATTTCAAAAGAACTTATATATGGCATTCTTTATTGCTATTGCTTTTAACACAAGACTAAAAGCTCACCTGAGATGGGTCTGAATTTCTATTTCTCTTCTTAATTGATGCTCCACTCCCGCTTTCAAAAGCTGAGATTTAAACATCAACTGTTGAAACAAGACAAAATGACATTCTTCAACATACAACATCAGCAAAATAATAAATAATAAAAAAAAAAAAGAGAGAGAGAGAGAGAGAGAGAGAGAAAAAGATCACTCAAATTTCAATAAGACAAGGAGTGAAAATTCATTTTAAAAAAAAAAAGCCAAAAATATTGTCTCTCCTACATAAAAACATGAGATGTAATGACAAACTCCATTTTTTAAACAATATGAATATGATCACTTAGACCTACAGTCAACTTCACATGAGTCGAACCCTGATGAGTCAATCTTTATTTCAAGGAACAGGTTCTGGTGCTCCTTTACCTCACAAAATACTAACGGATGAATCAACATTGGCTCATCCGCTATCACTGATGAGTCAATCTTTTTCTCCAGTCCTGCCAACATGAGATCAAAGACAATACTTAAGTCAACGTAACTAATCCTGGCTCCTTCTCGATATTTTTAAGCCTCTCCCATCATGTTATAATGTCACAATAGGTTAACTATAACTGTCAAACTGTTTCCTCCATTTCCCACTCCATCCACAATCTCTCCCGCTAAGCCACTAAAGCCTTTATCTCAGTAGCCACATCCGAGCATGTTTGCAGCAGTCAGATTTTTTCCTCTCACTGCCGTGAACTTACTCGGTGCATTAGTGGGTAACGAAGGCATGTCAGACAGATCTTTCCACCCTTACCCAATCCCATATAACTTGAGGTTTGCCAATCAGACATACTCATAGTTACAATAAGTTATTATGGTGATCAAAATGAGAACAGTGAGGTGTTACACCCTTTCTGCCCTGCCGGCAAATAGATTTATCACATGTAACATTTATCACTTTAAAAAAGGCATAGTTTTCGAATGTAGTTAAATGTACAGTGTTTTTCAACATGAAGTGAAAGGAGGAGTGTTGGAGGGAGATGAAGCTGTGTGTGGAGATCATGTTGTGTTGAATGCTGGGGGACAAAGTTGGAGGAGGAGGATATTGTCAAGTCACATAACAGTGAAATTTATATGACCACACAATGACAACAGGTGTTAAAAATCTGCTATAAATCAACCATAGGCTAGGAAGACCTCTCCGAAAATGAATGCAAAAGATTTAAGTTTAAGGCACACTGAAATACTGCATAAGAGGAGGCAAGGACCATAATACTGATTATCCAATTAGTGGTATATATTTCTAGTTTTCTTATTTGTGAGATACAGATGAGTTGATCTTGTTGTTCCACCCCCCTCCCCGACACTGACTCATCTGCAGCCCAATTTATTTGCATTTCCAGTCCTAAGGCATATACAATAGGCATTCCTAGTGTCATGAAATTGAAACTCTTCCAATCATAACATAAAGCAGAACAGTTAATTTGTTCCCTGTAAATTTCAAACCCATTGAACTCTACAGCCTGGAACACTGGACAGATTTTCTGGTATCAAATTCCCCACAGCCTGGTAGACAGGGCAGACATACTTACTCTAGTCCTCCGTGTCCACTACCAAATAGATCTAATAGGTTGCTTTGGGGTAAGGATATTGAGGACTATGGTGATTACAAATGTCTATGCTCATGATCACACTTGACTCTGAGGCTTGTGTATACAGAAGATATTGAACATAACATGAAAAATGTGTGTCCTCGGCCCAGAAAGTCAGGGACAGATGTTTTTCAGGCACTAGAGACCAGGGTTCAAAGGGATAACATAGACCTTGTACTTATCTGGCATAAACTATTTCTTCATTTATAAATTTAAACCGCAACATGAACATGTAAATTCACTTATGACACCTCTCAAATTTTATCAAAAGCTATGATGTATATTCAGCCTTTGACCTAGACTGGATCGATAAACATGTTATTTAAAAAACTGCACATACCTTAAGAGCAACAATGTATTTACTTTTCTTTTCACGAGCCAGGTACACATTGCCAAATTTTCCTTTCCCAAGTGGCCGCCCTATATCAAAGTCATTCAGAGACCATTTCCTGGAGAAAAAAACAAATGACATAACAAAAGACAATTTTACACAAGATTTTTACTGAAAATTAGGATTTTTCCCTTTCCCTCCTTTCACTGATTTTCTGATAGTGTGTCAATAAACATTATACAGAAGTTCTTTCCCCTTCATTTTTTTTTTTTAGCCAATAACCTATTTGTTTTTTCTTTTCTCATATTTAGCAAATGGGGTTATACACTTACACAGCTCCCTGATTTTTATTTTCATACTCCTTCTCTTCTCCTGATGCTGTTCCTGACGCACAATTTTCTTTTTCCATCGGTACACGAGATGGCAGTTTTGTGGACAAACCGTCAACACTTGAAGCAGACGGAATATTTGGCTTCAAAACTCTGCTGCTAGTCTCCATTCAGATTTAGTATTCTGGGGAAAAAAATATGACTTATGAAGAAGACAAAATAATATATCACACTGGTCCATCTCCTAGTGTTCGGTATTTTTAGACCTACCAATAAAAATGTTTCATATTATCATCATATCTTTCACAAAGATTCTATAATAGGTAGAGGAAAGTTCAACAAATCATCAGAAGGTTATATGAATGCAAGTGAATCTGAGCAATGCTGACAACACATAGGGTGAGCTAAAATTAATATCAATGTAAAATGGGCTGCAAGACGTGTGTTGAAGAAAAGTTTTGTAATTTGCTTAATAATTTACAAAATATTCCTGAGAAACATATGTAAATCAACATGCTTATCAGATTCCTGAAGAATCATCCTTGACAATATATTTCTAACGCGCACATCAGATTGCAACTCCACAACATGAACCCACTATTATGACATCATGTGGCACAGACTTGACTTAGTGACTCAATGTTCTGTGGCAGATTTATAACATTGCCAAAGTAAAATATAAATTTTCGCCGAGTTGCTAGATTCTAGACCTAGTATTACTAGTAAGTTAACTACATTTCAAAATTTGATGATTAGCCTGACTCTTGTTAAGTCTGAGCAACTATGAATTAAAGCCCTGAGCGGCTTTAGTTTACCTGGTAATACCAGTGGAAAAAATATTCCTGAGGATAAACAAACCGCTCAGAGAGAGATCTACCTTAGAACTAGATCCACTCTATTTGATGTCTTAAGACAAGATTGTCCTTTCCAGGTTACTTTAAAACTTTTGAAAAAAGAAAAATTAGATCCTGATCTTGATGCATGTATAGCCTGAAATGCATAGATTTAATCATGTATGAACAGTAGGCTAAATGTTCACACCTCAAGCTGTACCTGACGTAAAGCCGGCTTCTAGATCTATGCAATGGTCTCCTAAGAGCCCAGTCATCATGAGACAAGAAAAAGCTGGCTCCTACATGGATTGACCACAAACCATCTCCATTACAGCGAGTAATTTATTGTTAACAATAGTTCAAGATTTATCTTGTAAATACGAACAGCTTTACTACCTGTGTGTGTGTTATAGTTAGACCTAATAATCCCTGGTCTTTCTTTAAACACATACAGTTTTCATCAATAATGCCCAGCATCTTAAACATTGAAGGAGTTTTCACGAAACGGTATCACTGTTGAACGAAAACATGAGATTACTATGTTACCCTTGGGATTATCGCACAAGTGACTCAGATGTCTAAAACTAGCCTGGCTGACCAAATTTGGAAAACAACTGACTAATCAGAACTTATTCCTTGTCCTACGTAGAGCCTATCATGGACAGTGTCCTAGATCTAGATCTATGTGTTGTCAAATGCATGAGGGGTTCATCCACAATATGGCCTGACTAAGCACTCATAGATTAACCATCACTTTCATTCCTTTGTTCCCTCCACCCCTGCCCCCATTTTACTGCACATCTAGCATTGTGTGTTTCCCTGATGTAGACTACAATGGGTGACAATCAGTGTGATGTGAAATTAGTGCTTGCATGTCTTGGCCCAACATCGCGCTCTTAAGAGTTAGTCTGACTTACTTTGAGGCAGATCTTTTACTTGGAAGCAGATTCCCAGAGGCTAGTGGGGTAAATTAAGGAGAAAAAAAAATCAGTTTCACGCAGGGACAGGTTCTTAGATAAAGACCACTCTATCTCGACTCTAGATCTAGAATCTAGATTAGGCCTAGATCTCGGAAAAGTTGGATAGTCCAGTCTAAAGTAGGTCTAAGTCTAGAAGTCTAGACCTAGAATCTAGATCTAGTGTTATAGTTAGACCTAATAATTCCTGATCTTTCATAGAACACATAGAGAGTTTCATCAACAATGCTCAGCATCTTAAACTCTCTCACTCTTAGAGAGTCGACTCTAGTCTAGATCTAGATCAAATCTAGATCTAGATCTAGATCTTCTAGAATCTAGTCTGGTTTTCACACATCTTATGTGTAATGGAGAGCTAGATCTAGGTCTATCTAGACAGATCTAGATCTATGGCACTCCCTTTTTTTAGCGGTCCCAAGGAATCGATACTGCATTCCAATTTTATTTTTTACTGCATGGATATATGTCTATTTGCACGGACAAAGTGATGTCGATTAATTGCTGCTGTACATACGTATATATATCGTGGTGTAAATGTAGCAGTATCGTAATGCCAGAAATCTAGCAGTAAAATAATGCCAGAATGCCAGTTTGT
>JBCAUA010033666.1:0-12218 GCA_038406235.1 Peronia verruculata | reverse complement strand
AGATAGATAGATAGATAGATAGATAGATAGATAGATAGATAGATAGATAGATAGATAGATAGATAGATAGATAAACGCCCCAGTTCATTAAAATATTCCAGTTGGACATGGGTCAGACTGTCGCTGTAGAGGGTGGGTTAGAAGTGGGTAGGAGCGGTTCTGTTAAGCCGTTGACCTGTGTCCACTCTCAGTCCGGTAGAGACCCCAGTGATGATGAGAACCTCGTGTCGGACACGTCTCAAAGTGGACTTGGTCCAGTCCTTTCTCACTGGCTCTGTGCCCAAACTGTGTCCGTGTTCAGGCAGGAGAGAGAGATTCCTCCCATTTCTCGTCAAATTTGACTCAACTATTTTTGTTTTTGGTTATTGGAAACAAAGGGCGTTCTTTGTTATTAACACTGATAGTGTTAACAGATGTATATAAAGAGAATTATCAAACAACATAAAAGTCCTGTAAAGGTTATTACCCCAAAAAAAAAAAAAATAGAAATAAAAACAAAAACAACAGAATAACATAGGAATAATAAACGGCTGGCCCTGTGGCTGCAAGAACTTCTATACATTCCTGACTCCGAAAGAGAACTCGTTCAGGTTGCTGGTGACGGGGGTCCGTCCTGGAGATGGGTTTTTTTTTCGGGGGGGGGGGGGGGGTAACATTCCAGAGAGGCAATTTTAACTTTAAACATGCTCTGCCACGGCAACACCGCTATCTTGGATATATATAATATATTGTATTTATTTTTTGTCTTTTGTTTTTATATGACTATCTTTGAAATCTCATCTCTGTCAAATTCATTTTTACAATAACAACAACAACAACAACAACAACAACAAAAAGTCGATGACAGTAGGAAATCGTGTTGTTTGGCATATCTCAAAAGTTACAGAATTATTTGAGCTCTTGTGAAATGTTTTGAAAATGCCATACGGCAACATGTTTTAGCAAATATTTCAGGAGCATCTCTATTACTGCCCCCCCCCCCACACACACACCTATCACACACACACGCATACACACACACCTATCACACACACACCTTAATCGCCTCCCTTACTGACCAGGTGTTTTTGCCTCTAACAGAAACATCAAATTTCGAACATTTCATATTGAGTGTTGGTCTATTTCTCAGATCCCAGGAACTCACAAGATCGGAACTGGGGACAACAGGTGCTATACAGACTCACCTACAGCCGGTCACAACAACACTGACAACTGAATGACTTTCTTATGCTGGCTTCCCTCTCCGTACAGAACTCTCTAACCCAGCGAGCCTGGCCTGCTCTGCACAGCCACCAACTATTCTGCCTCCTCATCCACAATCCAGCTATTGGCACCGTGACAGACCCTCACTGTCCACACCCCAGCCCTGGTCTCTATCGCATGGTCAGCTGTACAGCAGTGGGAAGTTACTGACATTTATATCCGACAGCAAAAGATCGGGAATCTGGGATTACCAAAAACGCCCCCTGAGTTTGTGTTCGTGTTGAGGTGAGAAATTTGCTCACAGGAGTGGAGAACATCTGATCCAGACTTTGCCTCTCCAAGATGATGGAATGCGATTGGTTTAAACTGGCCAAGGCCATCGGAGTGCGCATGTTTCTATGTGTGCACGTGCTGCTGTGTGTGTGGCGCGTGAGGGTGGCCATGGAGGACGAGATGTTTTGGCTGATGACGCTGGGGCTGCTGCCTCTGGTGGCCGAGAGTTTCTACACCATCATCAAGCGAGGCGGGGACGAGTTGTTACGGTAAGATTGTCTGTGGTCTCAGTTATTACACGATCCAACAACTCAGTGTCCACCAACACTTCATGTGATACCAAAACGTTTTGCTCTTTCCTGAACAGTTCCTTTCTATGTATTATTTTTTTCTTGGTCTTCATGACGATTGTGTTTGTGTGTTCATTTATTTGTGCTTTCGTGTGTGTATGTATGTGTGTGTGTGTGTGTGTTTGTGTGTGTGTGTGTGTGTTCTGAGAAAAGGAGACAGAAATAGAAATCGCTTTTCTCTTAGTGGCAAAATTGACGGAAAGCAAAAATGTCTTTGAAGGATTTCGGCTAAGACAGACGTCCCAACACATGTAGAGTGACACGCATAATTTATTGGTCTAGGATATGACAGCAATTCTGTGGTAATACTTCCTGAAGTGACACAGTAATGTCATGTCAGTGCAGAGTCAACATGACTGAAGGAGTCAAACATGGCGTGCCAGGCTGTCCGCAGTGGTGGAGGGTTGAATATGAGAAAGACAACTTTCTGGCCAGTTAAAGACAGGTGGACTGGACAGTACTGGTGTCAGAGTGACATGTCACATCGTGTCACACTGGTGACATGTTGGCTCTATGTGTCAGCTCAGGCCGAAAATCAGTCAACGTCATCCACACAGCATCCTTAGCTGGTGCCCTGCCCAGCCACACAAGCCAAAGAGATCCGGAACCGAAGAGAGCTGGGGATGACGGGAATCTGAGCAAGGTCCAAGGTTTGAAAATAGGTCATATCCCAGGGAGAACTATCCAGATGTCACCTTGAACTCAACTTGAGCTCGGGGGAGGGGAGGATGGTTAGACTCCAACGTGGATTTGACTTTTTAGCAGAGAACAAATAGCGTGAAGATAATGAAGATTTAAAAAACCCACGTGATCAGGGGCCAGTACAATGTCCTGAGAGCCACGTGACTTGTCCAACTGCTAATGTTGCGCGTGTTGTGTTCTGGACTGACACACATGCTGGGAGAAGTGGACAACGTGGTGTTTACCTGGGACAGGTGTAACTCCCGGATCTCGTGCTAAACTCGTGTGCTGATCTGAAGCTGTCGTGTGTCGTGGATGGTCGGGATTGTCGGGCGGTTGTCGAGTGGCTGAGTTTGACACCAAGCTCAGGGCAAATTTGTCCAGTTTCAAGTTTTGTGTGGACAGCAATTGTCTGTGGGCCTGGCGAAAACTTCCCTGGGAGGTAAAGGGAAGGGAGGAGAAGGGGGAATCAATGACGGGGATACGTTGATCTTACCGGAAATGTGGCGCGTGTGTAAACATGCAAACATACATACGCACACACTTAGGGACATAAAGATATGCCAAGTGCCTGAAGAAAAAGTCAACAGTCAACAAGCCGGACCTGTCGTACTGGTGTCTGGGTAGTTAGAGTGTAAGGCCGAAAACATAATTATTGGTCCGTCCCACTGGGAGCTACCACAGAGTACCACAGAGCAATCGGAAGTAGAAAAGGAAACTTGATGAATTCGTCAAGCTGTCGCCTCCCGGTGGCATTTTTGTGTGTGTGCATGCAGTTCTTGTTTTCAAATTTAGGGGGAGAAAAAAAGGAGATTAAAAGCTACTTTATAGGCCATAAATTGCAAAATCTTCGCATCGTTTCCTTATCTTTGTTCGCTGATTTCAAATCTGTTATAAAAATAACATTTGATGACAAAGGAAATTCTTTTTTTTTTTTAAGGGGTGGGGGGGGGGTTATTTTTGCGATAGTATCCGCCTGGGCTATTTTTACACACGTGAGCAAAGTTCGTCCGACAAGTACGAAGAAAATAGAACATGTACGTCAATCCAACCGACCTCTGCCAGTCGGCGACAGTCGGACGTGACTATAATTACACCGTCTAATATTTTCCTCCTTGCACCACTTCAATCCGTGACTTTGTCGCTGATTTGTGCCGGATTGTCGGACCAGTATGTTTTCAGCCTTAGTGTGAGGACAAAGAGATTGGGTGGCACTCTATGATTGTCTGGGGAAACAGTTCCGAGAACAGATCAAGTTCAGACTTACTTTTATAGTTTTACTCTGAGTTTGAGAGATGGACAGGTCCGGGACGATCACCTTGTGCCATACGTGTATGTGATTTACGTTTCCGTATGACAAATGTGTGAAGATGTGTAGGGGATATAAAGGTATGAGTGACGGTGTGAGGGTTTAGGTTGGAGTTTGGGCTTAGATTTGACACAAAGGGCCATCAGCAGGATTAAGAGTATAATAATAGTGTGCCAGACACGATAAATAACGGTCACAACGTAGTAAGGTGTAGTCAATTGTATAATGGGCAGTCAAATGATGCCAGTAGGGACAAAGTGTTATCACACAAACATACCTGTCTAACGTTCTGTTTGCTGAGTGGATTACCCGCAAGTGTAAATTGTCCAAAGTAAGTCTAGAGTTGATGGTGGATAGGTTAGGTTTGTACAGAGGCAGGGTTTGCCTATATAAAAACAAAAAAAGAAAGAAAAAGTTAAGATTGTACGGTCTTTTTTTCTCAGTGTGAGAGTGTGAGAGGGTAAGGAGTTGTGTGGGTGTGTGGGATATGTGAGTGAGTGTGTGTGTGGGGGGGAGGTGAGGATATGTGAGTGAGTGTGAGTGTGTGTGTGTGTGGGGAGGGGTATATGTGAGGATATGTGTTAGATATGAAGGGGTCAGTGTCGTTTTGGGAAGATGGAAGAAATCTTTGCTTAGAATGTATGGGTTGACAGTGCTGAACTGTGACGTAAGGAATATCAGCTGACTGTCCCTCATCTCCAAGAGTTGAAGCTTCTTGTACAGCCGGCCGGACAGACTTGCGGAGAGAAAATGTAGCTCCGGCATAACAGATGAGGAAAATTGGTCCTCCACCTCTCTCCTCCCCTCTAGTTATGCTTAAAGCATCAATGATTCTTCTTCTTTCTCTCTCTCTCTCTCTCTTTCTTAGCCCTCCTCTTTCTCAGGTCATCTGGTCACTTCGTGCTGGCTACTCTATAGTTTATTAGGGCACTCTGACCTCTGACCTTTCTCTCTTTGCGCATGCCCGGTAGTATAGTGAGCGCGTGCTATGTGCGGATCTGTGACTGGAACTGAGAGCCCTGACAGACACCCCCACAGATCACGTGACTCAAGCCCCAGTCGTGTGTTTGTATGTATGGGGACGAAATGAGGAGGGGGGGGGGGTCAGTATAAAATATTTCACTATTCCATCTCCAACACAGACTGAAAGGCTAGACACGCCAGTGGGAAAACACAGAATCAAACAGACTGCCGGACATGCAAAATGGGGAGAGGAGAATAAAATTTATCCTCCTTACATTGAACAAGTTCGGTAATCTCGACTTCGTTTTCACTTGACCAGAGACGACATGACCAAATTTGGGCGGCCCGCTGTCACCTTCTGACCCAGTCATTCTGTAGTTAATGGAACTGACAAACGTGAGGGAGTGTGTTACTGTTTAGTGTTACTGTCTGGGACTGTGTTATTGTCTGGGACTGTGTTACTGTCTGGGATTGTGTTACTGTCTGGGATTGTGTTACTGTCTGGGACTGTGTTACTGTCTGGGACAGTGGCACTGGAGGGAGTAAAGTCAGTACGTGAGGAAATTGTGTCAAGATGATTCCACAACTGAAATATGCTTACCCCCACCCCATCCCACCCCCATCCCCTCTCCCCGCGAGAACTACTGTCTCACACACAGCTCAATATTATTGTCACTAGTTACAGTGTTATGGGGGGGGGGGGGGAGGCGGGGGAGTTTAATCGTCATGCTCGATAGATCAGCCATTGGGGCAAAGGTGACGATGTTCCGGAAATAGCTCTTAATTATCGTGGGGATAATCTGCACAGAGTTAACCTCTGATCTCAGTTTGAATACGGGCCTTTGTGACGTCACAGTCCCCTGAGTCAATAGACAAGAGTTTGTGCATAGACATGGAGGGCTAAAATCTATAGACAGACAGGCAGGTCTGCCACTCTAACACCACCCCTCCCTCAACCCCCCCCTCCTTCCCGCCCTCCCTTTCTCATCCCTCCCTTTCATCACACCACCAAAGCAATGCTGATCAAAGGTAAAAACGTTATTAACCATGCCACGACGTGTATACGTCTGATTTCTCTCTCTCTCTCTCTCTCTCCTCTTTCTGTTTTCGGACTGCACTTTGTCTCAATCATAAAATACACAAAGAACATAAGATTAGACCAAAACATCCATCCATCCATCCATCCAATCATTCATTCATGCCATCCATCCATCATCAATCATTCCTTTCATCCATCCACCCATCATCAATCATTCCTTTCATTCATCCATCCATCATCAATCATTCCTTTTATCCATCCATCCATCCATCCAACCAGCTATCCGTCTACTCATCTATTTATCTATCCATCCATCCTTCCGTCCTTGTTCCATCTATCCATCCATCCATCACATCCGTCTAAACTTCCATCCATCCGTCCAACCATCCATCTATCCCTCCTTTCATCCATCCATTCATCCATCTCGGCATCCATGCATCCATCAAATTATTGAGTCATTAACCCATCTAGCCATCAATCCATCCATCCATCCATCCATCTATCCGTTCATCCACCCATCCATCCAGCCAGCCAGCCATCCATCCATCTATCCGTCCATCCATCCATCCATCCATCCATCCTTTCATCCATCCATCCATCCATCCATCCATCCATCCATCTATCTACCCATCCATCCATCTATCCGTTCATCCATCCATCCATCGATTCATCCATCCATCCATACATTCATGCATCCATCCATCTATCCATCCATCCATCCATCCATCTATCTATCTATCCATTCATCCATCCATCCATCCATCTATTTATCCATTCATCCATCCATCCATCCATCTATTTATCCATTCATCCATCCATCCACAGATTTAGCCCATGTATTTTCTTCTATCTGGGAGCCCTCCTGCCCGGTATCTGGTTACTGGAGCTGGACAAAACTGACCGCTATATCGCCGGCACTGAGGCCGACCTGGAAAAGGAGGACAACTCCACCGGTGACTTTGGGGTGAGTGATCGAGTTACCTGCAGGCACTTGGACACACACACATACATACACACATGCACACACACACACACACACAGACATACACACACACACAACATAAAAGGGTACAGTTCCACAAACACACACACTGACCAGTTACACAAGTCATATATTGAGGTCATCCCATCCGTATCTCCATATATGTGACCAGATCGCTGGCGACTCAGTTCTTGTCATCTGTCAGACAGTAGCCAATAGTTGATTTTAGTTTTCACTTCCTAGATAAACAGGTGTACCGTATTCATTTGATCTGCCATTTTCTGTTTTCTCCAGGGCCCCTCGCTCAATCCCGCCATGTGGATCATCATCGTAGAAGAGTTGATGCCTTACGTGGTCATTCTCAGTCGTTGGGGGTTCCCGCGAGGGAAGATGTCCAGAGAGCAGCTTTCAGAGATCCTCTTCGCCTTTATCGGTATCGCTGCCGACATCATGGAGTTCTTCTCTCTGTTCGGGGAGGAGGTGGTACGGAAGAATAAAACTCTGGGCTACTGCGTTCTGTCCATCTGGTCCTTGGCTGTCATGCAGTTCACCATGACCGTAACGATTGTCAACGAGCCCAAGCGAGCTAGGAAGATCAAGTTTATCAAGAAAGAACACGATAAAATAGTGGAGTCCATGAAGTTTAAGAACGAATTGTTTGCCATATTTCTGGTGATGATCATGCAGGACCTGCCCTTCGTCATTATGCGCTTGTACACCATCATCACCTACGACCTCATCACCTACAGTCTCATCTTCTTCACCTCCAAGAACATCCTCATCATTTTGCTACTGCTGTACAAAGTGGGGACCATGTGTCAGAAACGATATTGGCCGGGACCGGAGGATGAGGATGATGAGGATGATGAGGAAATGGTGGTCGGGGGTAGAGGTTACTTGATGCATTTGGACAGACCCAGGAAAGAAAGAGTGGCCAGTGCCGGACAGGTCAAACCTAAGATTCAAGATCACCCTCGGGGTGGTTACTATAACAACACCAATGAAGTGGAACTTAAACAGAGGCCCAGCAAAAAGCGTGACTCGAAAGTCAGCGAGCTGGAGACTGCTCGTGATAATGGCGGTGTCAGCCAGGGAAACAGTCAACCGTCCAATGCCCAGAAGGCCTCAGACAAAGTTCAAGGTGACCTGCCAATAGCCGATCAGCCCAGAGAGAATGCGTCTGATCAGCCCAGCCAAGGATCCCTACAGTCAGACGGATCTCCCAGCACTGAGATCCCCACAGCCAGCGACAGTCAAGGTGACGATCCCCAGTCACCGCCCGCCCCTGCCCCAGCCAGCCAGGACAGTGGGGACGGCCCTGTGACGTCAACAGGTCATGACCCCGAGGAGCCAGAGTTCAAGCCTTACGTCTCAGTGTTGAGAATTTAAAACTCATAGAGAGGGAGAGAATCCAGATCTGTCCAGGCCTTGGATAAACTTTGACATAGATCTGAATCATTTGATCATCCAAGCCCACCTGACTCTATTCCGTGACTGCTCTGGGCTCTTCCCTCAATACCTTCATGCTATCACTGAGACAGGACCGTTGATAGACTCGGATAGCTAGTAACTCAGAACACAGTAGCCGCATTTTTCACTGATACGTACACATAACACATGTCGCTTTCTTATTAATTGTTTCTGCTTAGTTTTTGGCACAGGGCAGACGGTCTTATTCCATCACTCATCAACCGTTAGGGGAAGTAACTGTTGTGTCCGTCAAAAGAAATGAACACATGTATATGGATAAGTGATCTCCCTTGTTCAAGCCTCTCTTAGCTTGACCTCAGAGAGAGGATGAGAGATGACCGCATTCTGTTCCAGATGGTGGTCAAGATCTCGTCTTATGCTCTGACCCTGACCAGGCCCTTGTGATAACAGCTAATCTCTCTGGTCAGCCTGGGAAAGTTTCAGGTTGGTCACTGCTGAGGTCCGGTTCAAAAGAGGGAGAGAGAATGTTGTATGAGTTTTTGTTGTTGTTGTTGTTGTTGTTGTTGTCTTCTGATTGTGAGGTTGACCAATGTCCGAGAGTGACCTAGTTCAGAGTGAGACGAAAGAGTTTCACTTGCAGAGTAAGTTAGTGACCAGGTCAGACAGGCAAAATGTCCAGGAGATATCAATCAATATTTCAACACACCCATCCTGTCTACAGACCACCTGTGTCTGCTGAGGAGGGGATGGAAGGAGGGGGGGGGAGAGGGAGGGAGGGAGAGAGGGGTCAGGTGGATATGCTGGTTGGTACAGGCTTACCTGTCCCTACAACGACGTCTACGCTGCACGTGCCTCTTCAACAAAGTACTGACGTTTCCCACACGGCGATGTTTCAACATGACTCATAGTTAATGTTTATTCCTTGAAAATAGTCTGAACTATCATTGATTATATACTTTATTGTGATTTGATTAGCCCAGCTATGTTAGATATGTTACACTGTAATACCCAGGTTTGGTGCGCATTGTATCAGAGCGCACGAGATGCTGTAGGTAACAATTTCTGCCTAGAGTTCGTATTTATTTATTGCCAAATGTATTTTTAGAGTCATCTCTATAACTACTGCTATTTTTGTCTGGTTTAACCATCTTTGTACCGAAGCCACAGTTCCAGAAGTTCAACGGTTGACAAAGTGACAGGACAGAGACCAGCTGGAAAACCGAAAGCGGACTGGTTTGTACAGACAGTGGCATGAACTCGTGTGTGGATCCTCACAACCTGGGTTGCTTCCTCTTGAGTTGATTGTTTCCATGTCTGATTTATTTGTGCGCGTGTATGTATGAATTGGTATAAGCATGAGTGAGAGAGAGAGAGAGAGAGAGATTTGAACACAGTATTTTGTATATCTGTAAGAAGATTGAAGATCTGAGAGGCGAGGAGCAGAATGCGACGTCATGAGTGAGAAAAGGAAAAAAAGATAACTAAAGGGTGAAAAATGAAAGGGGGGGGGGAGGGAGGGGGGGGTTGAAGCAGAAGGGGAGAGAATCTGCTTAGGCGGGAGCCACATTGTGGCAGGCTGTAAGTATTTGACTGGCTATGGTCTTAGTTAAAGTTCTGTGGTCTCATGCTGGATGTTTCTCCCAGTACAGGAGAGAGTTGTTGTGATTTGTCCCAGAGACCAGCCGCCCTAGTCTTACCAACTAACGGCTCACTAACTCTGGCCGCGCTGCTGAGTCAAGGACGGTAATATTGTCAGATTAGAGAACTTGAAGTTTAAACACGATTACATCCCTTGTGGTCAACCATGACAGAACAGGCAGTGTGGTAGGAACATTCCGGGTCCGACTTTCCGGCCAATATGGTCATTTTACCGGTTGGCAATGGTAGTGTCTTGTCCGGCCTGCCACTCAGAGGTCAGCTAGGACCAGTTGACCGCACAACTGGCAGACTTTATCAGAGAGAGAGGGCAGAGGAAGAGAAAGAGAGAAAGAATGAAAGGTATGGGACATCATGTGGCCAGGCGAGCGTGAAAAAAAGCTCGGCATGCCAGAAAACCAAGTCGTTATTAATTTCCGTATTTGTACCAGCTATTGTATACTCTGAGACAATTTATTTAATACATGGCTATATTTTTGTACGCACGTGTCTTTTCTTTCCCACTTTGTTGCATGGATGGATGGATTGTATTAGCTTTTGTCCAACCATTATTGAATGTGTGAGTGGGAGAACAAAAGATAATAGGAAGTCTCAGCTCAAGCAATGAGACAGCAAACAATCATCTACTGATCTCTGCCATTGGCAGTTTTCTCTCCCAGAGTCAATTTTAGCTCAGCTCAGCCCTAGCTCAACTGTCGACTGGCACAAACCACAGACGTCTGACGTTTGATCACATAAATATGGTAACACAGCTGGGAACTGGGGATATCTGCTGCTTTAAAACACTGATGTGCACACTCACACACACACACACACACACACTCACACACACACACACACACTCACACACACACACACACACTCACACACACTCACACACACACACACACAGACCTGTGAAAAAAAATTAACAGAAATGAAAGTTAACAAGAATAAACTGAACACTAGAACATGACCTCCCATGTAACACCAACAAGTTTCACTCTCTAATTAAATAAAGACCAGTCAACTATTCACATCGGCCAATAACAAATACCAAGTCTCAAGTTCGCAAAAAAAAAAAAAAATCCCATACAAGTGTGATGATGTGTTCGTACAGAATGCCGTCAGTGGTCAAGTTCCAGATCTTGCAGTTACCAAACAGAAACCGGTGTTGTTTCTCCAGGCACAGGGAGGCGGGGAATACTCGGCTTTTGTCACAACAACGTCAGAAGTTACATCTGGTAAATGTGAGAGGCAAAAACAATATCACAGAACTTCTCTCTCTCTCTCTCTCTCTCCCTCCGTCTTTCTCTCTCTCTGTATCTCTCTCTATATATCTGTCTCTTTCTGTCTGTCTGTCTGTCTTTCTCACCAAATATTATATTACTTGTATGTCTGTGTGCGACCAAGAATGAGGGAGGTCTTATTTATTTGTTTATTTGTTTTTGCCTTTGATACAAATAGCAAAGAACTACGCACATTTGCTGCCCGGTAACGGCACCGCTGTGTACACCTGACAGGTAAACAGAACAAGAGATGTGGACGTCAGGCCTGGCCCTGTGAAAGTAGGAACTTTGAAGTCTAAAATTGATCAGACAAAATTGATCATCTTGAAGAAGCTCCAAACTTTGCTTGCTGAGCTCCAGCTCTCCCTGGCACACAGTGTAATACAGTCAGACAGTGGCCATGTTGCCAGGTTGGACAGGAACAGCCGAGCTCTCAATGCACACACAGCGAATGACATGTATGGATGGTCGAGTTTAAATAAATTATAGAACAATGTAAAGATGTGTCAAAGTCAAAAACGACAAGTCGTGCCAGAGAAGAAATTAGGCATAGATTGGCTGAACCTCTTATCCTCTATCCTTCAGTCTACACACTGGGTCAGGTGGTCAGGTCAGATGGAGAGACAGGTAAAACCGACAGTCTGGATGTGTTGCAGGGCACCAGGTCAAGATGTTGGTAACAGCAGACAGGGCCGCTGAGAGCCAACACGGACCCCAGGGTAGGACATCATTGCGGGCCCCTTGTCAAAATACAGTCAATTCCGGATATAGTCAAGTCGGTTACAATCAAGTTTGGGATACAGTCAAGCCGATGTCTTGCATCGTGTAAACCATACGTAGCTTGCTATTTTCGATTATAGTAAATATTCGGTTATGGTCAAGTCAACAGCCTACAGTTTTGGACTAGACTATGTCCGGAATTGACTGTATTTAGAAATTTGTCGCTATAATAAAACTTGTAAATCGAGGTAACTGTTTCAAGGTTTAACGTTCGTGCATGCATGGTGCTAAATTAAAATATATGAATGACTAAAATGACTTTTGCAAAGGTAAACGCTGTTCG